>CM077226.1:28122105-28407105 GCA_039654775.1 Spinibarbus caldwelli | reverse complement strand
CACAGCTAAAATAATGAAGGAGTGGCTTCACAACAACTCTGTGACTGTTCTTGAATGGCCCAGCCAGAGCCCTGACTTAAACCCAATTGAGCATCTCTGGAGAGACCTAAAAATGGCTGTCCACCAACGTTTACCATCCAACCTGACAGAACTGGAGAGGATCTGCAAGGAGGAATGGCAGAGGATCCCCAAATCCAGGTGTGAAAAACTTGTTGCATCTTTCCCAAAAAGACTCATGGCTGTATTAGATCAAAATGGTGCTTTTACTAAATACTGAGCAAAGGGTCTGAATACTTGGGACCATGTGATATTTCAGTTTCTTTTTTAATAAATCTGCAAAATTGTCATCAATTCTGTGTTTTTCTGTCAATATGGGGTGCTGTGTGTACATTTAATGAGGAAAAAAAAAAAAATGAACTTAAGTGATTTTAGCAAATGGCTGCAGTATAACAGAGTGAAAAATTTAAGGGGGTCTGAATACTTTCCGTACCCACTGTGTGTGTGTGTAATATCTATATATATATATATATATATATATCTCTCACTATTAAACGTATTAGTATAAAACTATAAAAAGCTTTATTTTCTTTTTCATATCTCATATTTCATAACACAATATTGTCTCCTTGGTAGATAAATACATTTTGGGAAAATTTAAGAAATAAAATTTTGGCAGAGGCAAAAATATTTGTTGTGATGTCTAAAAATCCATTTTATTTTTTTTTTTTTTTAAGATAATCACATGCAATTATTGTTTATAACTCATTTTCTTTTAAAATTAAACCCCTTGGTCTGGAAAAAGAAAAAACTAAGTAAAATAACCTAAAATATAAAATTAATTTTTAATGTGACCTTCAAAACAAGAAAATATTAAAAAAATCCCACATTCTCACTTCACACATAAACCAAAATAGTGAAAGAAAATGTTCTTTTTTTTTTTTTTTTTTTCTCAGTGCATCTGTCAGAGATTTTTATTTTTTTTATCACAATGTACTCTTTCACACACGTATGCTATGGAGGCATTTAACAGACCAAATTAAATATACAATTAAAATAAAACCCAAAATAGAACTACAATGCATAAAATGTAAGCATAAACAAGGATAAGAAGTAACATGCAAAATACAAATGCACCTTTAAAATGAAAAACTTTATGGAAAACAAACTGAAATACCTTGAAATAAAATGTAGTGGACAATATAAATAAAATCAATATATAATTTAACTGAATACATCATGCAGTCAACATCTAAGCGTAATGAAAAATGAGTACAAAATATAAATGAATACGGTGTTTTTTTTGTTTGTTTTTTTACGTAAAATGAAAAGTGACCTGAAATACATGATATACACTTCAGTGTACTTTTATTTATTGCAACATTACATAATGTTTTAATAGTTTTATTATACGTTATATTTAGTATGCAATTCATTGGTCAGGATTTCTGCATTATTTTTTTTAGTTGTTAACCTGTTCAAATAAGTAAAAGAAACGAAACAACTCGTTTAGTGTGTATTCCAGTGAACAAACTTGCACTACAGAATAGATAAGTAGTAGATGTCTTGGCCCATTTGATAGGAGTGTAATCGTCCCGTGCAGTCGCGTGCAGCCCCTCCCCTCTACTGACACACACAAGACTACACGCGCACTAAAAACATGGCGGATAAACACTAACCCTCACACTTGAGAAATCACACAAAAACCTTTCTCCACAAGGTAAACAGTCCCCTTCCTACCGTCCGTAATAAATGCCTAGCAATTATCGCATCACTTTATAACTTTAGTTTTGTTAAATGTAGAGGGAAAACATAAAAAGTGACTCAGAGAGTTGCTAGAGGTTAGCCTTTAGCTAATGCCTGTTGTATAAGCATTGGAGGTAAAGTGTTGCCTTATAATAACAGAAACCCAAATAAGTATATTATACTCTGTTTCTTATGATCAAGGTCAGTATAGCGTAAAGAAACATGGCATGATGCTACGTAACATAGCAGTATATTTGTTGAGGATTTGAGTGAGTCTGGTTCTTTCTGTGCTGTGTCCTTAAAAGTTTATTGATTTATATCGATAAATGCACATAAATCGTCCCTGGAGAGTTTGACATGATTTTAAATGTACAAAATAATAAATAATACGGTTTTGTTAGAGTTGTCGAGTCGGAAGACTAGCGTCCCAGTGAAATGAGGCTGTAGTGGTGTTTGGCTTGTGAATGAATTGTTCATTTCAGTGAATCGACTCATATTGCCCTCCCTTATCGTAGCTGCTTTCCTGCCGCACGAATGAATCTTTTGTTAATGAACCGATTCTAAAGATTCGATGCACCGGGGTGAATCAAATCCCCGCCGCTACTGCGCTGTCATTCATGGAGAGGGAGGAGGGACTGTGTGTTTGGCGCTCAAAGGCGCTCTGCTTTTGAACAGAGAACTGGAAAGCTGGGAGACAGGGAGCCATCTTTTGAGGTATCTGTACACATACAGTTAGTTTTATTCATTTATTCTGCGTTTTGACATAAACGAGGGCTGTTTGAAAACAGAAACGATCACGTGCTCGCGAGAAGAATAACTTGTGTTTAGATTTTATTGACTGCTGGAAAACGGTGCGCGTGGTTTAACGGGATGTTTGCGTTGGTATTATTGTTTTCTTACCATTATTTTATGTTCTTCAGTTAAATATGGTGGTTTCCGACTGTCTAATCATGTCGCTTGTTGTTTACCACTTCACATTGATCTTTTGGGTCATTGCTGCTTGTTAAGCGTCTGACCCAGCGACCCCCTGAGTCATTCTAGGCAGGAAAATGAAGTATTCAATTTGTGCAAGAATAAATACCTTTTCTTATCGATGTCCATGTTATTGTCCTTTGGGGAACACAGCTGGCAGGGGTTCGTGGTTAACGGTTCAGCATGTAAAGAATGAGAGACCCGTGACAGCTGAGCAGGACACCGATTCACTGCTCGAGAGACAGACAGGCCAGAAACAACCAACTAAAACAGACACTGATGTTAGAAACAGCTTTAAAATCTCAGTTTTGTGTTTGTCTTTTGCAGAGAGGTTGGAATAAGCTGGATCATGAGGAAACCTGTACCACAGAAAGGTGAGAGTCTTATTTGTTTAGTACATTAAAATTAATTTACTTTTTACTTGAACTTTTTTTTTAACAGATGTAAATAATAAAACTATGATTTTGACAGATTGTCTCTGACACATTAATATATTTTTTTCTATTATTAATAATTCTATAATTGATATTAAAGCTATTAATCTATAATTATATATTTCTAATTAAAAAAAATATTGTTTTGTGGTTATTGACACATGCAATGTATTATAATAAATATGGTTGTTACAACACCAACATTTTAGATACCAGTGAAATTTCACAACGCTCTATGCAAATTTTGATACCACAGCAAAAAATACTAGCCTAAATAATATAAAGTACAAATATTTTTAAAAAACAACAGTCAGTAAAAAAAAAAAACGACAAGCAATAGCAATAAATACAATAGAACAAATATACAAATATCTTATTTATTTTATATAAATAAAATAAACAGTGCTTTTTAAGTTTTTCAGATAGGTCTTAGTAGTATTCAGGTAAAAAAAAAAAACTTCAGAATTTGAATAATCAATGTAAAATAACACTGCACAGATGTCACTGTATAAGTTACAAAATATATTTAGTCAAGAGTAGTGAGTTTTTTTTTTTTTCTTTTGTTATTTACATTAACATCAAACACACAGACAGTAGTAGATATATTACACTAACCTAATGCACTGATCTAATATATTGATATAAAATCACATCTGATTTTCTTCTGACAGTTTATGTTCACTTTAGGCATAACCAGCTGTTTAGGAGGATATTCACCAGTTTTGGCATAATTTTGATAATGAAGGTTTTAACTGTTATCAGGGGATGTATTCTGACTTATGATTCGGGTTTAATAATAAATGTAGTAATATTGAAGTCTTTTCCTCTCACAGCAGCTATTGAGTGGAAAGATGGCAAACGGATCAAGCACGCTCGCAGTGGTCGCCCCTCTCGTGTCCCATCACAGTACCAAGGTATCAAACTCACTATACTTAAATAGCTACTTTGAGTCAGCTACCTCAACAGGGATACCTTCAGCATTGTAGTAATGTACATCTGAAAGTAGTTAGGGAAGAATTAGTTATCTCCTAAATGTTTCAGTAGTCATTTTTGATAACTACTCAGGTCTAGAGTATATCTAATTGTTAACCGTCATCTTATTACATGAGCTTGCAAATTTCAGATGAAGACAGAATCCTAAGAGTCTTGATGCTGAAATGTTTACCTTTATTTTTAAGGGCATTTCAGTTGGGAGAAGTACCTAAAAGAGACAGGAGCAGTCGCTGCTCCTTCTCACTGCTTCAGACAGGTGAGTCTTTTCATCCACACATGCAAATGTGGAACACGTCATTATTTTGAACCGTTTATAAATGCCATAACTAATTGCAAATTCTTATTCTCAGAGCACAACCCCTCCGGTGAATGAGTTTAAGGCTGGCATGAAGTTGGAAGCTCAGGATCCCAGAAACACTACATCTACCTGCATCGCTACTGTGGTGGGCCTGACGGGCTCCCGCCTCCGCCTGCGGCTGGACGGTAGCGACAACAAGAATGATTTCTGGCGCTTGGTGGACTCCTCAGAAATCCAGCCCATTGGGAATTGCGAGAAGAACGGAGGCATGCTGCAGCCGCCACTTGGTGAAAAAGACAACACATTATTCAGCTTTGTTGTAATTTAGACTATTAGTTTGTTTTGCTTTTTTTAAAAATGTTTTGCATTTCAGATCTTAGAATCTCAAAATTCAAAAACTTGATTCTATTCACAGTGAAACATTTTTTTAAACTTTAACCTCAACAAGCTTGTGTGCGTAATGCGTATAGTGTTTTCATGATATGATCTCCTAAATTTAGCTATAGTATATTACTTTACATATTTTTAATGATACAAAAGAGAAAATAATACAAAAACAATACTTTAGTTAAATCACTGTCTCCTCTTTAAACGCAGGTAATCAGCAACATCTTTGCTATTGTAAAAATGTGCTTTGATAAGATTGAAGTGATAATTGACTGAATGTTCTGTGTTCTTCTCTAGGGTTTCGTCTGAATGCATCATCCTGGCCCATGTTCTTATTAAAAACACTCAACGGAGCAGAAATGGCCCCAGCCCGAATCTTTCATAAGGTATCTGTCACAAACACAAACAATAATTAAAGGTCGAGTTCAATGTAATTAGCATGTTCTGGACATTTGACTCTAAAATAAGCAAAGTGTATAAGTTTGCCTTTCATCTCTTTACTTTTTGGCTGATATGTTTCACTTACTTTTGCCTTCATCTCTTTGGACCTACAGCAAGAACCACCTGCCCCAGAACAAAACAGTTTTCAGGTGGGGATGAAGTTGGAGGCAGTGGACAGGAAGAATCCTCACTTCATCTGTCCTGCCACAGTGGGCGCACTGCGGGGTGTAGAGGTTCTGATCACCTTCGATGGCTGGCGGGGCGCTTTTGATTACTACTGCCGCTACGATTCCAGAGACATCTTCCCAGTTGGCTGGTGCGCGCTCACCGGAGACAACCTGCAGCCGCCAGGCACTAAAGGTGTGCATTACTCACTATGAATTCAGATTTTTTCAGATTGGCATTCATGCACAGGGAATGATGGAGGTAAGATGTCCAAGAACTGAAGACATGAAATAAAGAGCCCAGTGCTAAATACACTACTGTTCAAATGTTTGGGGTCAGTAAGTTCATGAAAGATCAAAATCACAAAAAAATACAGCATAATAATAATTAATAATTTTAAGCAGTAAATCAGAATCGTATAATGATTTCTAAGGATCATGTGACACTGAGATCAAAGACTTGAGTAATTCTGGTGAAAACTCAGGAATAAATTAAATTTAGGTTTTATAGGTTTAATAGAAAACATTTTTTTTGTTAATATTTCTGAAAGTTACTGTTTTTACTGTTTGATCAAACAAATGCAGCTTTGGGGGAAATTAGTTTTTTTAAATCTTACCCCAGACTTTTGAGTTAGAGAGTTGTACCAATTGTAAATGAGAGGTGTGTTATTAAGTTGAATCTGGGTCATAATGGAAAAGCACTTTATGCAGTTTACATTTATGTACATGTATGTTCATAGTGGATCTTTTTATACCAAAGCAACTGAGTATCTATCAAAACTTACATTAGCCAGGTCTCTTTAATTCATTGGGAAACAGATGATGTTACTTTAACGATGCAAATGTGACGCCACAGAAGTAGAGAATGAATAAACAAAACAATAAAGAGACAAAAATAGACTAGGTAGAGAAATGTAAAATATAGAGGTAATAACACAAATAAAAAGGGATAATTCACCTAAAAAAAGTTTAGAATGACATGAAGGTGAGTAAATGATGTCTTTTTGTTTTTGGGTGAACTGTTCCTTTAAGCAATAAAGGCATTTGATCAGAGAGAACATTGGCATTTTGGTTTACAAGGAGTTGGAATCCACCCAGCTTGCACTGCTGCAAACCCTGTGCCCAATAGCAGGCCTCACATTAAAGAGCTGGTGTGACTGTTTGAGTGGGATGAGAAAAGTAGGGATGCATCGATCTGATACACAGTATCGGTATCGGCTCCGATACTGGCATTTTCTGCTGGATTGGGTATCAGTCAGAAGAGACCGATCCAAATCCGATATTGTGTATATACTACAGGTGCATCTCAATAAATTAGAATGTCGTGGAAAAGTTCATTTATTTCAGTAATTCAGTTCAAATTGTGAAACTCGTGTATTAAATTCAATGCACACAGACTGAAGTAGTTTAAGTCTTTGCAGGGTTCCCACAGGTCCTTGAAATCCTTGAAAGTTTGTGAATCTGAAAAAATTTTTTCAAGGCCCTGGAAAGTTTTGGAAAATAAACATACGTAGATACAGGTCCTTGAAAGTGCTTGAATTTATTTTGTGCAAGAACTTTTCTGGAAAAAATTCCATATTATTGCCTCCGGTCTGCTAATGTGTTATTTAGCCAACACTTCGTGGCCTATGCATGCTAGCAGTCTTGATTTACGTTAGCTATGCGCATTTACGCATTGTGTTTCCCGCGTGAGGTACTTTGTGTTGTATGTTGCCATGACGTTCACATGCGCACGAAACTACTACGATGGTACCTCAACGTTTCACAGACACACCGTGTTCAGAAAAACATAAACATAAAACATTTGTGGTAATCTGTTGCCCAAATATTTTGTTTAATGTAATGTTGAATTGCTTTGCTTGTTAAGATAATGTAAACCCATGAGGCAAGAAAAACTTAAAAGCATATTCATACAGTATATCTTAAAACTTTTGGTTACATGAGCCTAAGCTCTTTTCACTAAAATCCATACAAAAGTTAATATCAGATCATTTTAGAATACAGTATAGGATGTACCGAATATTCTTCAGTTTTATGCAAAACAGAAATACGACAAATAGAATATCAGATCTCTCTCAAATGTCCAAAAAAAAAAAAAAAAAAAAAAGCTTTTTTGTATAGTTATGTTTGACACATGAAAACAGTAACAATGTATCTTACAAGGTAACACGATGTAACCTTGCTCTCACTTGAAATGTGTCCATATGTCCTCAAATTAAGTCCTTGAATTTGAGGGTATTGGACCTGGAAAGTCCTTGAAAGGTCCTTGAATTTGAAGTTGGTTCTTTTAATTGTGATGATTTTGGCTCACATTTAACAAAAACCCACCAATTCACTATCTCAACAAATTAGAATATGGTGACATCCCAATCAACTAATCAACTCAAAACACCTGCAAAGGTTTCCTGAGCCTTCAAAATGGTCTCTCAGTTTGGTTCACTAGGCTACACAATCATGGGGAAGACTGCTGATCTGACAGTTGTCCAGAAGACAATCATTGACACCCTTCACAAGGAGGGTAAGCCACAAACATTCATTGCCAAAGAAGCTGGCTGTTCACAGAGTGCTGTATCCAAGCATGTTAACAGAAAGTTGAGTGGAAGGAAAAAGTGTGGAAGAAAAAGATGCACAACCAACCGAGAGAACCGCAGCCTTATGAGGATTGTCAAGCAAAATCGATTCAAGAATTTGGGTGAACTTCACAAGGAATGGACTGAGGCTGGGGTCAAGGCATCAAGAGCCACCACACACAGACGTGTCAAGGAATTTGGCTACAGTTGTCGTATTCCTCTTGTTAAGCCACTCCTGAACCACAGACAACGTCAGAGGCGTCTTACCTGGGTTAAGGAGAAGAAGAACTGGACTGTTGCCCAGTGGTCCAAAGTCCTCTTTTCAGATGAGAGCAAGTTTTGTATTTCATTTGGAAACCAAGGTCCTAGAGTCTGGAGGAAGGGTGGAGAAGCTCATAGCCCAAGTTGCTTGAAGTCCAGTGTTAAGTTTCCACAGTCTGTGATGATTTGGGGTGCAATGTCATCTGCTGGTGTTGGTCCATTGTGTTTTTTGAAAACCAAAGTCACTGCACCCGTTTACCAAGAAATTTTGGAGAACTTCATGCTTCCTTCTGCTGACCAGCTTTTTAAAGATGCTGATTTCATTTTCCAGCAGGATTTGGCACCTGCCCACACTGCCAAAAGCACCAAAAGTTGGTTAAATGAGACCTGACCAGACTCACCAGACCTGAATCCCATAGAGAATCTATGAGGTATTGTCAAGAGGAAAATGAGAAACAAGAGACCAAAAAATGCAGATGAGCTGAAGGCCACTGTCAAAGAAACCTGGGCTTCCATACCACCTCAGCAGTGCCACAAACTGATCATCTCCATGCCACGCCGAATTGAGGGAGTAATTAAAGCAAAAGGAGCCCCTACTAAGTATTGTGTACATATACAGTACATGAACATACTTTCCAGAAGGCCAACAATTCACTAAAAATATATATTTTTTTTTTATTGGTCTTATGAAGTATTCTAATTTGTTGAGATTTTTGTTGAGTTTTTGTTAAATGTGAGCCAAAATCATCACAATTAAAAGAACTAAAGACTTAAACTACTTCAGTCTGTGTGCATTGAATTTATTTAATACACGAGTTTCACAATTTGAGTTGAATTACTGAAATAAATGAACTTTTCCACGACATTCTAATTTATTGAGATGCACCTGTATTCTGTGTTGATTTTGAGCCCCACGAAAGGCACAAAAACATTATAAAGCACCATAAAGTTTTCGTGCACTATATTCCAAGTGTTCTGAAGCTGTTCCATAGTTTAATGTGATGAATATTTAAATCATTAAAGTCAAGTTCAGGTAAACTCTTCTCTCCGCTGCGGCTGTCTGTCATCCTCCATTCAGTGTTCAAACTGCGTGAAGCGTTCGGTTACTACAGTCAAACTCTCTTCAAGAGCACACGGTGACTGAGGTTTAAAACTGTTAAAAGAAAAGGATCAATAAACTAACGCACAGATTTAATACACTACGCATCAATATCTTTTCCCTTTGTACTTTGAACTTTTCTGTGCAGACTCGGAGGGCTGCGCAGCCTGCGCTGTTACTCCGTGCTGCTTCAAGCGCATCATTCTGCGTACTGGATGCGCATAAGTGCTTTGTGCCGCTCTGTATTGGAGCCTTTCGTATTATAATTTATTTGTTTATTTGTAAATAAAAATGTTTCACTAGATTTTATAAAATTATTGTGCACCCGTGATTTTTGCTGCTGAATTATCCACTGACCTAGTTTATAATAGTATTTTTGTCATAGATTATGATTATGTATTTTTTCATTTGTTAATTTTCATGTCTATATGTAGTAGATTGCGTTTAACACACAAAAGAGTGACGATCAGGTCAACACAGAGAAGTAAAGAAATTGTACATTGATTAAAAAAAAAAAAACTGCGCTGGTATCGGATTGGATCGGTATCGGCAGATACTCAAGATTTTCAGGATCGGTTCGGTTCTGAAAAAATGTATCGTTGCATCCCTAGAGAAAAGAGGGTTAAAGAGACAACGCAAGGCCAGCGCATTTGGCAGAGGAAGACAAACCTAGTCAGGCCCTTTAAACACACACTAAACTTCACAGCTAGTCGGGGTAAGCGAGTTGTTATGGTGTTTTATTTGTGAGTCTTGATGTTTGAAGCAAACTGGGAAAATGTGTTAACGAATCAGTCTGGGAAAGAGCCAAATCAAACTCCATCGTGTTTGTGCTTGAAAAACTTTCAGGGTTAACAGTACTAGAAAGACGGTCGTTGTGTCACTATCCGCAGACTTTAAGACTTTAGAGTGCAGATCGAAACTAAGGGGCAGGAAGGAAGTGAGTAAGATGCCACAAATTGAGACGCACTGCAAGATCAAGAGCAGACCCTCGTTCAGTGAGATCGTTCAGTCTTCATTTCTCTGAGTTAGATGAGTACAAACTGCAATCCTGGCCTCACTAACAGGTCCGTAAAGCTCTGAAGTGTTTGTTTGTGTTTGCTGTTTTTTGCTTTAAATTGATCATTTGATTCTTCTGGTCTTTTTGGCTTACTCTAGGTTTTTTTTGTTGTTGTTGTTGACAAGGAATTGTGATAAATGCATTCAAATGTTCAAAGTTTACAAACTTTTCATTCTTTCTAGCTTTTTTTGTTCTCAAGAATCTGTTTAATTCACATTTGTGGCTCTCTTTCTCTCTCTGTCTTTCATTCTCTCTCTCTCTCTTCTCTTCCTCTATTCTTGTGCTCTCTCTTGCATTCTCTTTTCATCTCTGTAGCACTTCAGAGGCCACTAGCACCAAAAATGTGTAACACAACTCATTTCTTTGTTGAGGTGGCTCAAAGAAAAATGGGTCAGCTCTGCACACAAAGCCTGCCTTTCTCGTCTTCTGCTTCAGTGTTTGTCGCTGCACGTTGTGGTATTTTGCCCTAAGTAAGCTGTATTTTCTTTCCCTACTGTTTTTTTTTTTTTGTTTTGTTTTTTGCAGTTGGGTTACCAAAGGCACTAGGTGCACTTGGTGCCCTACCAGAGGGTGGCATAGAGGGGACAGGCATGCCACCTACACCAGGAAGACCACCACCCCAGAAGAAACGTAAGCCTGGCCGCAAGAAAACCAAACTATCTGGGCCCTGGGGTCAGAAAGGAACACTTGGTTCCCAGACAAGGCAGCCTGGAAAGGAAATGGAATCTATTAAAATCCCGAAGAAACGAGGCCCCAAACCAGGGAGCAAGGTATAACTGTATTTAGAGTCATCACAATCAATAGCACAGGAGCCATTACGTTCTTAATTTTACTGAGAAATCCTTAATAAAACATACTGACCTGAGGAATATCCTATTCTATAGATTGTATATGATCAGCTGAATCATAAAAATTCTTTTAAAAAATGAAGGCTGACAATCCTCAGAATTGCTCAGAAATCATTTTCTGGCTAGGTTACATCAGGGATGTCCTATTGTGCCCTTTCCTAGGGATTTGATACCTGGGTTTCCTTCATGCAAAGTTCAAACAAAACACGTTTTTGCATTCCACTGCTTTTCCATAGTTTTTTTTAAAAGTAAACATGCACTACATGGATGCTTTTGACCGTTGAGCTCACATCTCACGGTTGACATGCGTTCTTAAAACCCAGCATTGAAGATGTAAGAAAAAAAAGGATTCCATTAGATGTTTTGGGTTTTTTGTTCCATTCCACTACTCTTAATCTCACATTTTTAAATGCAAAAACAAAGGGTGGCCGATATACCTGTAGACACGATTAACCAGTAGAATTTAAACAATTGATTTTAAGCTGTTGAAACGCAATCAGCAGCGAAAGAGAACTAATTTTGCATTATGCGAGCGCACGTGAAGACACACGAGTTATTTTTGCAGCTTTATAGGCCTTGAAATACACACACTTGTATGTATCAAAATGCCCATCTTTGCAAGTATCCTCGTAAAAACAGTAATTTAGGTCTTAAGTGAAGCCATACAGCTGAGAAAGAAAACATGTTACAGTATATTAGATACAGCAGCTCTTAAAGCTCTCTACAGCAGTCTAAAACTCTCCCTGTTTGTCATTCATGTTAGTCAAACAACAAAAGATAGAAAATCTCACTGCTCTTGACTACATCACTTTTGTAACTTTATTAAGAAGAAATGTATATTTAATTTACACAGTGAAGAATGTTTTTACATATTTGATTACTTTATACAATACTGTATGTAACATTTCTTATTTATTTGTTCTACTGTAGTTTTTTGTGTTGCTTGTAATAAGTTTCTTATTCATATTTAATTGCTGACTGTTTACTTGTCTTCAGTGAGTTTGAGTTTGGTTTTTTAATTTAAGCTAGTATTAGTTTTTTGTGATATTGACACTGGTAACAAGAATTATGAAATTTTTATGATATAAAAAAAGATATCATTAGGACCTTATTTAAAGCAAAAATAACTATATCCTGATATATATTGTTACCGTGAAATAAAATACTCAAATCGTGATATAAGATTTTGGCCATATTGCCCACCCCTAGTAAAAAACCATTATGGTGTTTTTTTTAAAATTTAAGACATAAATCAACTTCATATTGGCTAGCTGTGTTTATATCCACCAGTAACAGCATGCTGGGTAAACACAATGTTTCATGCAAGTTTAGGATGCTAAATATGCTTTGCGTAAATGAGATACAGAAGTAATGTTGACGGTAACCTATCCGTTAGTTTTTATCTGTTTTATGGGCTCAACAATAAGGTCATTTTTTTTTTATTAGTGCTGTCAAAATTAGTGCATTAATGCAGGCGATTCATTTTTATTTATTTATTTTTTTTTCAGTTTAATGGTGTTAAAAATATTTAACGCAGGGGCGGAGCTAAGGTTGGCCACCCCACTCACAACTGCTGCTTCGGTCTCTTTTTTTTTTTCTTGACAAGAATTGCGTTTATTTAAATGCAGAACATCTTTACGACCACATCAAACAGGAGACTTTTCAGAAGTGCACTCAACTTCGTCCCAGTGACAGGCGCTAGTCAAACGAGCGTGGAAGCGGTACAGGTGACGAGAGAGCTTCAGCAGAACATCAGTGAACTGTGGTCAGATGAGATGTTGTCAGGCCGTATGTCAGTAAAAACTAATTTTCCTGTCCTGTCAGCCATTATACTATGCTCATAGCATGTGCTCTTCACTTGCACGCACAAATACAGCGGCATGCGCTGCAGCCTGTACCATTTGATATTAAACCGGGACTGAAACTACAAGCATGCGTGTCAGATCGGCAACACGTTCAGCAGCGGCAGCTCTTAAAGTAATAGCAGCCAAATAACCTAATAACCCAGCCACTGTCATGTCTGTTAATCAAAGAACAAAAGAAAAAAGAGGAAATCAATAACTTTCGTAGCTCTAAGGATTCATCTATGTTTAATTTAGAATATAGTGTTTGATAACTTTATTAAATTTCTGAATATTTCCTACTTGCAGAAGGGCATAGGTAAATAAAACATTTATTAAAATGGGTATATGTGAAGATTGTTTTAAGTTCACTTAAATTGGAAGTTATTTTTTAAAGTCTAAAAAAATGTTAAAACTGATGGCTCTTAATTATAATGTAATGTTGAATGGCCATAGTCAATGATTAAATATTAAAATATAAATTATAAAAAAAAAAACAAACAATTTCATAGACAACAGTAGTATTCGCCTTCAGCCATAAAAAAAGATGCCATTAAACAAATATTAAAAATATACTGTCTTTATGTTGTTTCTACATTAATTTGAAGATTGAATGTGAAATTATTGCAATATAGAAGTATATTTAAAAACTTGAGTTAGGTGGGTTTAATTGCGATTAATATCAGAAAAAATGTATGATTAATTAGTTAATTTTTTTAATTGATTGACAGCACTATTTTTAATGTTCAATACTTTAAATGGGAGTTTGAATGTGTTTTGTATATTTATGTTGTCTTCTAGCTAAGCTGGGCCAAGAGGACAGCGTGGCTTGAAGGAACAATCGGAGGTCCTGGTAGACCTATCAGCAAACCCAGAGGCAAACTGCCAGCCAACTGGCCCCCAAAAGTGCAGCAGAACCCAACAGATCCCATTAAGATCCCAAAAAAGAGAGGCCCCAAACCCGGCAGCAAGGTGCAACTCTTTAGCAGAAGTCAAAGTGATAATTATAAGGCAGCATCATTATTTATGCAGATTCCTCCTGACCATGTTTATTTGTATATAGAGAAAACCCCGATTGGAACCCAACCCTATGCCCACCTCCCCAAGCAGTAGCACTCCAGAACCAGACACCAGCTCAGTTCCACTGGACAATGCCACCATTCCCAGCGCTGCCTTACAAGCCCCTACAGGTACTGCAAGTGTCTCAGATCTTTTCCCAAATAAATAAATATTTAATTACTTGTCATGTATCGTCTTTGCTAACAACATCCCTGCAATTATTTGTGCGTCAGTATGTGTGTACCTGAATAAGTACGGGAAAGTGGGTCCCCATCTGGATGCACGCCGTATCCAGTCACTGCCAGATCACTTTGGGCCAGGCCGAGCCTCTTCTGTGCTTCAGCAGTGTGTTCAAGCCTGTGTTGACTGTGCACATAACCAAAGCTCAGTCTTTTCCTGCCTCAAACCAGGCCATGGAGGAGAGCTCATATCAGGTCAGAACGCACAGACCAACAAAGCTAATAGAAATTAACAAAGAGCCTCAAAATCTTCTGGACTTCTTGTTAGGGGATTTGGGGAAAATATCTAATTGCAATTTTCCTACAATTCCAAATAGTTTTTGAAATGCTGATTTGCTGTGCTTGTTTATAGGTTTGCACAGTTTGGCCAACAATTTTGTGATTTCATTATTAATTAATTAATAATTAATACAAAATGAAACTTCCCTATTGTAGTATTTCACTGTAAAAAAATGTGCTATTTAAAATTTAAAAAAAAAAAATATATTTTACAGTACTAATATTTATGGGAACAGTGCCATGATTCACTCTGAAACACACTGCACTTATATTTATTTAATTCAGTTGCAGGCTTTGTAATTTGATAATCGCACGAAGCCATATTGCAAAAATAGTTTCATTTCAGTTAATCTTGCAGCCCTTAGTTTAATGATTATAGATTAACAGTGACCGCTGAACTTTGCCCATTTGACTTTTACAGCCTATTTTGAGCAACAGCACCACACACTAACACTGCCGGCAGTGAACAGTGTGACGTATGTGCTGCGCTTCCTGGAGAAACTCTGTCATAACCTGCACTGCGACCCATTGTTCGGCAGTCAGCCCGTCCCTGTGGGAGGACTTCACTATGACAGCCGGACGTACACTGGTCTGCTGTGGCTCATTACTATATTTTCTTTGATCTTATCTTTGTATACCGTTGCATTCTTTGATCTTACTGTTGTATAGAAATTAAAAGAGCCTCGTGTGTGTTGTAGAAAGGAGAAACTTTGCAGAAAGTCTGAATTCTGGACCCGGTCGGGGCACTAAGAGATTCCTCCAGCATGATGCCTACAACAGCAACTCTGTACCGCACAAAATAGCTAAAAACCACCGTCTCTCCTCAGAAGGTATTTCCACTCAAAAGGTTCCACTGCTAAAACAGCATTTAATTAGTGAACTCCTTTGTCTGTTGGCCCTCTTTGTAAGTGTTTTTGTATCGTTGTGTTTGATCAGAGCCCTTCCTGATGGAGAATGGGGTTGGCAGCTCGGAGGTGTTGGAGAAAACACACTTGTCACCTGGACATGGCTTGGCAATGCGTTCCCTTTCTCAAAGTAGCAGCTCATCGGGGAAACTACATCGTCTGGGCTCAACAGGTACGCAAACTAGCCCATCTTTGAAGATCAGTTGTCATATCCACAAAACCTTGATTTCAAATGTAGTTTAAATCTGAAAATTTATAGGATTATTTCTAGGTTACTAATCAAAACTAAGCAGATTTGTGACATTGACTCCTTTGTACAAAAGGTCAGACGTTCTGGATGTTTTACACAGACTTATAGAGTTCATGCACTGCTTGTTAAAGCAAAAGCAATTCAGTCATTTTTCAATTTCATTCAACATTGTGATGCTGTTAATATCATTTGTAATGAACAAATTATTTGTTGTAATAGCTGTAAAATGGAAAATGTTTCATTTGCATTTTAGCCTTTTCGACCCCACTGTAAATCTCAATATAAATCATGCACGCATTTATATGAACAACTTACGAATCTCACAAAATTTTTTACTGATATGTCTTGATTGCCGCCCAGGTTCAGAGCGTTTTCTGAGCTCAAGGGAAAGCCTGCGACCCAGTGGACAAGACCCCAACCTGTGGACAGTGGAGGATGTTATGCAGTTCATCAGAGACATCGACCCTCAGCTCGGACCCCACGCAGACCTCTTCCGCAAACATGTAAGTGAGGAATAAAGGGTCCATTTAAATTTTTTTTTAAAAAAATCTGTAATTTTGTTGGACTTTTACATTTTCATAAAACTTTGACCAAATTTAAAGTCATAAAAAGTCAGGGGACGGAAAAACAACAACTGCTATACGGCCAACTTAAAAAGCGATAATTTAAGTTAATTAATATGAGCACTGCATGTTCAAAGTCAATGCTTTCTGCTGGATTGTGTTTCCAGAAAATTTTGCAGTCAATAAATACAATGCATTTATGTCAAGCAATTACTTATGAGATACTGCTAATGAATTATCAGTGTTTACTTTATGCTTTTATTTTGTAAAATGTTGCATGTTTATAATCAAAAGTCCAACATCATGCATCATGTTTTGTTTTCATGAAAAAAAACTTTTGACATCCTGAAGGATTCAGAAGGAAAGGCTAAGAACATTAACACATTCATTCTATAGATTGTGATAGTATCAGCATTGTAATCTGTTTATTGCCTTTCTTTAAACACATTATTGTATGAGTGAAATCCATTATCACTTGACCTCTAATAATATTGATTAAAACATGTCTAGTATTTTATTGTTTTGCTGATAAGCAGTATTAAGTCCTAGTTGAATGTGTGAATGTGAATGGGGGGGGGGGGTGTTGTTCTGTAGGAACATAGGGTATTAATTTAATTTGTGCAAGTCTAAACTCTGCAGGTACCCTGGAAGAGAGAGATTGAATTATTGTGAAACTGAATTATTTTATTATTGTCTCTTTAGTGTTTTATAAGCCCTTCTTCACATTGAAGGATGCCCTAAAAAGACAGCTGAAGACTTGAGCTTGAAGCACACTGCAATTTTTTTTTATAGTTATTTTACCATCCAAGCCTTTTCAGGGATCGTGATAGATGTAATCTGTTGAATGGAAACAATCTTGTTTTGTTTGACATAGCTTGCTTACATCATAGCATAGCATTGATGATCGATTCATTAATTTAAAGATGAATCTTAGCCTCTGACAAAGTTCCAACAGTCACGAGAAAGCATTTTAGGGCATGTTGATTTTGTTTCCAGTATCTTTTTACACATGAAAGATGCTCTGTCTTATTGTTTGAGCAATAAAATGCTAAACGTTGTCTTGTCGGGGTGATGCTCTTCTTTTACAGGAAATTGATGGCAAAGCTCTCCTCCTGCTCCGCAGTGACGTCATGATGAAATACATGGGGCTGAAGTTGGGTCCTGCCCTTAAACTCACCTTCCACATTGACAGACTGAAACAAGGCCGTTGACCTTTATGGCACTTGAATGGGTTTCGACCTTTACCCCTTCCAAGCACATTTCAAGATGCACGGCATGCTGGGATCTTTGTGTCCCCCAGTACTGTAGCAGGTGTCGGCAAGCTTTCAAGCTCCGCCCATCTCTTTTACCTGTCATTTTGTTCGATAGTCCGTTCCTCCAGGTTTTAATGCATTCTGTTATTAATTATAGCACGGTTAATATCGGTTTTTATGACTGATATCCTTGCGGTTGTTCTCACGTTACACTTGCGGTTGTGTTAGTACCGTATCAGAACATTTCACATGTTCGGACTTGACTGAAGCAGTGAAGTGGACAGTATAAAGGCCGTTTTTGGGCCTTGATTTATACGACACATTTAATTGTATATTTTTCACCCTACATCAATAAGGGTGTTTTGTATGGCTTTTTTATACAAGACTGATTATCTTCAATTAACTGCAGATTAACACTAGACCTCCCCCATTATGCTGGAAATCACTCTGGCCTGACATCACAAAGACCATTACTCATCCTCCATACTTTATATACATAACACATTTAGGAATTAAGATGCGGTCACACTAGACTTAGAGCATGCAAAATTAAGAACAAATATGGTCAACAGGATATGATGTCACTCTCTACCATCTGTTTGAATCTATTGTAACTGACATATAACAATGCATTCATAATGTTATATTATCTGCTCCACTTTACAGCAACACTGCAGACAATACAGTGTTAAAGTTATTATTCTTTGCATTGTATTGGTCCGAAAGGTCAATGTGTGACATTTAGATCCTCTGTTGGTCAGATGTCTTTTTGTCATACCAATTAGCTGTTCAAAGCAAAGCACAAGACTTCTTCATAAACTTGCATTCATGTGTTCAGATGCATATGACAGGAAGTCTAGTACGACCGCACCTACTGCTACGTACTGCTATTAAACACTCTGCCTGTATTTTATATCGTGTTGATGTTTACATTGTCTTTGTTGTTTGTACTTTTATACAATATTGTAGAGTGCATACGTTGACAGCGTTAAACTCTAAGCTTCAATTAAAAATATGGAGCTTTTCTTCTGTTAGTTTTTTTTCAGGACTTTCCCTCAGACTTTAATGTTGTCTGATTTGTTTGGATAGAATGCATACTGTATTTTATTTTATTACAAAAATGGATTTATTATAACCTTAAACTTTATTGCTGTAAAATAAAATTACACAAATTAGGGTTTTAAACTAATTAGACCTCAAATTTTACTTTACACTTTCTGAATTTTAAACGCCCTCCACTGTCTTTTTGTTCAAAAAGAACAAAAACATTAAGACTTTGAGCTGATTTCTGCTATTTATGTAAAGTGCTGGTTCACTACTTTTATCAACCACACAGGGGCAGCACAACCATTATTGGTTTCTTTTGTTCTATTAGTTTGAAGCTTGCTGGCTGAAAAGCACATAGACCAGAACTTTATAAAAAATACTATCTATGTTCTTTACAGTCTTGAAGATATTTAAAATAAAATATATCATGTTTTGTTTGAACCATATGAACGTTATATTTGGTCAGGAAATTTTTGTAGCAAAAATCAAGAAAATATAAAATATAGCAGTTCAAAATGAATGCAACAGTTGTCAAGAATTACCTTGTTTATGAGTACCACAACCATAGTGAAAGTGCACTTGTGGCGGTTTTCACTGACTGACACGAGTACACGTATAGAACCGAGGTGAGGGGATGTCACATACTGTAAATCTTACCACATTCTTAAAAAACAGGAAGGTGTCTTTCAGGGTGCAACACGTTGACCAAATCCCTCAGTAAGTCAGTATGTGTGCACACTACGGTACACAAATACAGTGAGAATAAGATAGTCATGTGACTTACAAATCCCTCTGTAGTTTGTAGTGTGGAAAACCCCTCTCCATCATACTAGCTGAACCAACATGCTAGAGAAACATTTTGGAGTTTCAGTGTGCTCTCTGCGTGATTACAACCAGTCCAGATTTTAGTCAGAATCTATTTACATCAGATCTGCAAGTCTGTGTACTTTGATTAAATGTGCTGGAGTGTTCTGTACCTTTCCAAAAACCCCAGTGGTTTTGCTCAGGCTGTGCTATCTAGATGTCATCAAGGATTTGTATAAAATTAAGATATTATAGAGAAATGGATTTCAACTAAGCAAATACACCCTTGTTGAAATATTTTACAGTGTTACTTCTCAAAACTGATTTCTCATGTCATTAATGTCTTCCGTTCACGACACACCATTCAATACACTTTGATACTAGCATGTAGCTAAACTAAGTATTCTAATACTGACAAATGATTACTCTAATCAACGTTTTTCTCACTTTGTCCACCATCTTGGATTTGCACTACCTTCTAGGATTGCCTTCTCTGTGAAGGATTCATCCAAGATATTTTGGGAATCAGCAAAATTGGCTTTCCCGTCTAGTATTCTGTCAGATGCACCAATGTTTTGGAACAGATCAGTGTTTAAAGGTGAAATGGAGTTATTTCTATGCCATTAGCCCACTGTAACAGAATTACAAAATGAAGGACTGTTTTCAAACAGGTTTTCTGAACACACCCCATCCATCATTGGTCAGACAAAACAGATAGCACTGTCTATGATAGCAGATAGCACTGTCTCCAATGCTGCTATGTTGGGCTGGTCAAAAAATAAACAAACGTTTTGATAGCACCAAAGTTTTTACAACCTTCAGGGGAAAACCTACAAATGGCTTGCAGCCATTTATAAGACAGGGGTAGATTTAGGGTATGTTTACATGGCAGCGATGTACTAAAAACAGAAAAGCTTTGCGTTTTTGAATAGTATTATGTATGTATCATGCATGCCAGGCCAGTAGTTGGCAATGTCACTTTGTAAAGAAACTCACGCATGTGTGCATACTGAAAATGTAATAAGCATGCACATGACATTATCGTTTTCACAAATTTGTTATTTTGTAGTTTACACCGAGACAATTGGTGCACCCCAAATTGCATACTTTTGCACTGTTCTGTGACATTTTGTAGTATAAATAGTGCGAATAGTATGTTCACACTGAAAATTCCAAAAAGAAAAAGAGCACTTTAAATACCCAGATGGTGCACTTAAATAACCGAAAAAACAAAGTGTGGAATGTTAGGCACTTAATGCACTCAACAGCAGCTTTAATTACATCGCAAAGGGAAAGGGGCTATCAGAATCTTAATGACAAAATAATCTTATAAAATTCATACACTACATGGTTGAGTACATAGTACATAAGTACATATAGTGTATAGTGCGCCATTTGGGATGCAGTTAATAATCGTATCATTTTCAAAAACATGCTTTTTTTTTTTTTTGCGTTTTTTTTTTTTTTTTTTTTGCGTTTTCAGGCCCTCAAAACGCCTTTGTTGTGTAAATGGACAGGCAAAAACATCAGTAAAAAGTTTTCTATTTTTTGTTGTAAACGGTATTGTGTAAATACCCCCTCAATGCTTGAAAAAGTCCATAATACATCACCAGAAAGAAGTCATGTGAGGTCACATAAATTAAAATAATTAAAAAATTAGTAAGTAAAAAAAAAAAAGTAAGATGAATCGTTCACAATAAGATCAATAGGCCTAATATATATTTAGAAAATAGATGGAATTTTTTATTTATTTATTTTTTGGGTTAACAACCATTACGCTCTTGTGGCTATACTTTGGAAATAGTGTGGATTTTAATGTTTATCCCATATTCTAATTGTAAGTGTTTTACAACCAACTCAGAATTTTCAATAGTCTGTGATAGTTTAATTTGTATTGAACCCTGAACATTCTTGTTCATATCTGCTCCACAGAGGACCATCAAAATGTGTCAAGAACCACAGAATCCAAACTGTGATTTTCAGTCTTTGCGATCACAGTGAGTATATTTAGAATTCAAGAGCATCCAGCAAACCCAGTGGTATCCAATCAGAAGAGCAGACAGGTGCTCTCTCAGCCAGACATGTTACAAATATAAAAATGTGTCTGTCAGGCTCCTAGAATATTCTGAATGCTTAGAGCACCGACACACTGTTGTGTGCCAGAGCGTGCTGGGTTAGTTTCTACCATCTGTGATTCGGGTTTTGACCACTTCCAGTCCCCACTCAGTGTTTTTACAGCTTTATAATTCACCTAGTACTGTTTCACATCTCATCTCAGAAACCATGTTTCTCGCTGATGTTTGGGAAATGTTGCAGAGTCGTACGTCACTTGTCAGCGTGATAGTAATCTCTAGTGGGCGATATCAAAACCCACGTGGCTTTCTCAATCTGCTCCGACTTGACCTGCCAAAACAGTGTGCTTGAGACTCTGCCACGGCGCTCTGGAGACATTCGGAGCGCACACTTGGATGACCTCACCTGGATAGCTCATGTTCAGCGGCGTCCATCTGCCTGTAGGTTGCTTATGCTAGAAACTGATGTTCTTAGAGCAAAGGGATATCGGTAGTTGAGCGCTCAGCAATGAGATTAACACACAAGAGCTTAAAGCTGCCCCCACAGACACACACATAAATGCAAAACACTGAACAAACAACAAACAGTGCCACTCCTACCTCGGCTTGTTGAAGCTGGCCTGGCTGAGAGGTAAGCTTCACACAGGAAAATGAATAATTTACACAGTGTCCTTAACTTCAAAAGCCCAAGGCAATAAACAGTGGAAGGGGAGGGGAACGATGGGAGCAGAGTGAAGAGAATCTCCAGCGATTTTAGCTGTCAAACACTCTGCCTAAACATGCCTGGCATTATCATTTGCACCTATATAATGAAGATATTGATATGTGTGAAGACCTGTGATGGACCAGAACATGAATATCCATAGTTAAAGGTGGTTATGGTAGTTCTGTAGCTAGAGCTGTACTAGTCTAGCTGATGCTCATCCAGTGGTCCAAATTAGGGTTGTTGGCTGGCAGTCAGGCGAAACAAGAGCAGGAAGTGCGGTCCATCACAATCAATTTCTTGCGTACGTTCACGCATGAATGGTTTGTGTGGGGGTAAAACCAACTGAAGTCCAAAAAACATGTTTTTATTTGAAAGACAGTCGGTTGGCGGAAGGGAAAACATGTTGATGCACGCTCCACCCATTGATCTCTTCCTGTATTTTTCTCTCTGATATAATGATCTGAAGCTGATATAGGCTTATTAGATCACATGCTTTGTGATCTAATAAATCTTTGGCTTGAAAATAAAGGATCTGAAAGGTGTTTGCAGCCTGGTGCCATAAGAGAACCATTTAAAGTTCTGTGGTTCTTCAGAAAACCTTCAAAGAACCCAGGTGGGCTTCATGTTTCCTTGTTTACACATGATAACTTGCACCAATATGCCGAATTCAAACTTAAAAACTTTTTTTTGTAAATCCAAAGAACCATACACTCTTAAAAATAAAGGTGCTTAAAAGGTTCTTCGCAGCGATGCCACAGAAGAACCATTTTTGATTCCACAAAGAACCCTCTTTCAATCTCTTTCAATCTCAATCTCCTTCTTACATTTTTATAATCTGAAGAACCTTTCACCACAAAGAACCTTTTGTGAAACAGAAAGGTTCTTCAGATGTTAAAGGTTCTTTATGGAACCATTTAGACAAAAAAGGTTCTTCTATTGTATCGTGAAGCACCTTTATTTTGTATAGCCAAATTAGAAACTCTAATTAGAAGATCAAGAACTTAAAGTTTTAGTTCACATCTTTCCAAACCTGTATGACTCTGATGTGGGACACAAAAGTCCAAACAATGGAATTCAATGGCCACCAAATCTGTTTGGTTACCAACATTCTTCAAAATATCTTTTTTTTGTGTGTGTGTGTGTGTGTTCCACACAAGAAGGAAATTCACTGTAAGGTGCTGCAAAGAAGCATAAACACTTTTTTTGTAAGAGTTTACGGAATTTGGACCAGAACAACAGAAACATCGTGTTGAAGTTAACACGAAAATTAGAAGATAAAAACATGAATCCCATCCGGTGGTTTTCAAACTGTGAGTCTTGCGAGGTTTGACAATGGTGGTGCATTCAAGTTAACGAGTTTGTTGGTGAGCATAACTTGTATTTACATATTTCTTACATTTGCGGTGCACCTCCAGGCTTTTACAACAAATTACTGTTATGAGCCATATCTTTAATTATTTGTTCAGAAACATCCACAAAGTTTGGAGTTATCGCTTCGAATCCTTTTGATGAATCAAATGAATGAACTCACCGAATCAGCATTCAACTAGCCTACTGACTGCTTACACGCTGAACTAGATTCATGTCGCATCATTACTTAAATTACTGTTTAATATAGCCACTAGGCTGCTCTGCTTGCTGTGCTGTCAGATATCGTTTGCAGACATATTAATACATCTAACTGCAGTATTTAATTAACTCTTCTCTGAAAAACCTATCACAGATATCCTCTTTTATACATAGACTTGAATTATTAAACACCTCAGCCACAAACTGTTGTCAGGAAAACTGTAAGAAAGAGAAATTGCTGACTACGTGATATGCAGAAGAGGGGTGGTCTCCAGGATCCTTCATGGCTACTGGGTAAAACCCTACACAGAATTTCCCAGACTACTCTTCTCAATTTCAGTAAGTGGCTTTTTTTCCCAAGACATTTCTTCTTTTATGACCTTGTCATTTGCTCATTCTACTAAATCTAAAGCTGTTCAGAGAGAGAGCTCACTCAGAAAGAACAGTAGGTGTGTGTTCGTGTGTGTGTGTTTAGAGATTATTGTGGGTGGCCTCAGAGAGAGACAGCAAAAAACAGTCAACAGTACATGTCTCCTGTCACACCCTGCTTAGCGTATGTCTAGTCTGGTTCCTCAGAAGTGGATTTACACCAAGATTTTGACAAAGAGAAAATATATGATGGCGCAATACTAAAAGGCTTTAGTACTCCAAGTATTCATAGAAAAGTTCAGTATGATAAATTGTCATTCCATTGCATTCCTCTCTGTGCAAAACAATTAGCTAAGAGCTGACCAGTAATAATCGGTCACACCCAATTCTTATCTAATAGGCGGATCATTGGTGCTATCTTAGGCCTGGCTGAGGACGCCCAGAGTTGTTACATGTTATAGTGTTCTCTTTCACACAATAGTTGTATGTTCCATCACCTAAGAAAGTATCCACACACACCTTCCCTCTCCCTGTTGTGCACACTATATTTATCTTTTTTAAATTGCAAAGTTCACAAAGACAGCTGAATTCCCCAGAGGAGAGGTGAGATTACTGACACGTCTTTGAACTGAAAACCCCCACTTTTCATTTCAAAAGCGTGCAAGTCGAAATTCTTTTGAGCTGTTTCTATCTATAAATGTTGGATTAAATGTCACTTGACACATGTTACTCTTACAACTTGTTTACAGTGTACTCATGTACAATCAAAACATCCAGGTCATTTAGGTGTATTTTTTAAAAAGTTTAAAAAAGCTTTTAAACAATCTGTCTCATATAATGTTTTAAGTGTTAATGAAATAAAAATAAATAATATTTTTGTACTACAAAACATTTGGAGATTTTTGAATGTTTTTGAAAGAACTCTCTTATGATCACCAAGGCTGCATTTATTTTTTTATTATTTTTTTTTTTATTTAAAAAAAAAAAAAAAAGTAATTTCTAGTTTAATAAATTTTAAAATGTAATTTATTCCTGTGATGGTAAAGCTGATTTTTCAGCAGCCATTGACTGTCACATGATCCTTCAGAAATCATTATAATGTGATGATTTGGTGCTCAAGAAACATTTGTTATTATTATCAATGTTGAAAACCGTTTTGTGGAAAGGATTATCTGATGAAAAGAAAGTTCAAAATTCCAGCATTTATTTGAGACAGAAATTTATGTTATAAATAACTTTACTGTTACTTTTGATCAATTTAATGAGTCCTTGCTGAATAAAAGTATTTTTTTTTTTTTTTTAATCTCTGACCCCAGACTTTTGAATGGGCGTGTATACACGCCCATTCAAAAGTCTGGGATCCGAGATTTTTAAAAAAAAAAAATAATACTTTTATTCTCCAAACAAAAATGACTCTTCTGTATCAGTTTGGACAGATCTAGAGGATCAATCAGTTAGAAATTATAAACATGAAGACATCGTGAATGTGAATTTATACTCATTTAGTCACACCTTGTTAATCCACAATCACAACACTGAGCTTCTAAGTTTGCTGCTTATGGGTCCAAGACTAGGTATCAAGACCAAAGGAAAGGGCACTAACTTCAACTCAAGAACAAGTCAGAGACTAACAAACAGTATAGTTTTTGAAAATAAACAGGGTGGAGCCAACACTGAAACACACTGATGGTGTCTGTTAGTTCATTCCTGGCATTCACCATCCACAGGCATTCATTTTGTATTATTAAGGCTTGTTCTGATACCAGAGCAATCAAAGAGGAATCCAATGCAAGTGCTACTACACAGTAACCTCAATTGACTTTCTTCGAGCCCTTCCTCCGCCGAGGAGGAACAGGAAGTGACAGTGGAGCGTTAACGGCTTGTCACTGCAATCTTCACCCTTCCCCCCCACCCGAACCCCCTCACCACAGCATGTCCGTAAATGGACAACACTTTGCCCTCCATTCCCAGGACAAAAACACAGGCCCAGGGTTCACATAAAGCCTTGTAACGTCAAGGTAAGCACAGATTAACCTGGACAGTTTCCACTACCTCCCCCATACACACCTTTATTACATCTAAAAGTAGGTAAAAGGTTCTTGCTTTACAAGCAGGCTTGTATATAAGACCTAATAAGTGCACACAAATGGAGAAAGTAGCTACTGGAGCACAATTCAACCACTTTGCACCAAGCATGAAACTAGTTTGTTGTTTTAAACCAAGAAAGGTTTGTCAGTGGAAGCTGGGGTACACCAACGGTTCTCAGAACCATCGCTAGTCTAAGCAACAGCTTTTAACAGGAGTCAGTCATCGTTTCTAATAGCATATTTCAGTTTAACACCATGTATAGTTAACCCTCTCAAAATGAAATGAAAGTCAGTTTGTTCACCTTTGTGCTGTTCCAAACCTTTATGACTTTCATCTCCAGAAAACAAAAGATAATATTTTGAAAATTTTTGCCCATTCATTGAGGTCCAGAAACCTACTGGACCCAAAGGACTTTAATTGTATGGAGAAGGAAAAAAAATACAAACATTTCAAAGTAACTTTGTTCCAAATCTGTTCCAAAGAAGAAAGAAATGCATAGTTTTGGAACAACAGGAGGATGAATTTTAATTTTTGAATTAACTATCCCTTTTATGATAATGGTAGATAACTAGTGAAGTAACCGCTTTAACCAGACAAGATTGCAATTAGAACCATTTCAAGTAGTAAACATATATAGTTTGATATGACATGGTAACTAACAAAATAAAGCTAATCCAAGCTTCTTCCAATTTTTTTCTGCTTGCTTTTGACAGATATACATGTTACACTCACTCCTTTTCATTTCCACAAATAAGATCAGAGACTGATGAAAAATTAGGCCAGAGTTAAAACTTGGCCATCTTTATTACAAGTCACACATAGGTTTGAGCCCTCCTGGACTGTTGGGGTGGGGGTTGGGGGGAGACAAATAAATAAAAGCAACTTGATTTAAGGCAATTCTAAAGCTTAGACAGATCAGTTGTATCACGACAGGCGTTAACCACTACTGTAAGCAAGCAGTGGTTTGGGTTTGCTGAAACTTTACCGTCCAACAAAACATCAGACTTACAGTTTGGGTCAAATGAACAAAGTTCTCAGTCTAAATGATCAAAAACAACAATTCAGCAATACCATTCTGGGAGTTTCCCATAAACCACAGGTTCTTAATGTCATTGCTTTTTTTGTTCTATGTTAATACATCTGATAAGCAATAAATAAATACATTTTTAAATGTAAAACTGCATTGAAGACAAATAAGGTTTGAGTGTCTTTACATTGCACCAAGTTCACAGTTCTGAAATGTTGTTACATTCATCCATGGAACACCGCTCTGGCGTTCGAGCCAGAAACAGAACTGTAGTCCTGACAGGAGCTTGACCACCTGTTCCTGTGGACAAAGAGGCATCTGATCACCTCTCGTCTTGGTGATGACGATCAGAGGAAAAAAAAAAAAAAAAAAAAAAAAAAAAAAAAAAAAAAAAGAATCAAAAGAGCAACTTTTGCTGCCCATCTCGCCTTCAAGCGTCCATATGTTCCAGTCTCAGCAGCTAACGGTGCTCGGCTGCTGTTTGCTCACAAAGTCCGAGATAAAGTCAAACTCATTCTGTCCCAGAAAGAGTTCAGGGAGTTCCTGCACCCTGTCCAGTCCTAGTTCCATGACCAGCGACGTCAAAACTTCTTCGTCAATCAGATCGGCGTCCATGCCATTCAGACTAAGAGCCGGGCCGGCCATATGCTGCATGTTGTTCAACTGGGCCTGACCCATGCGGAACTGCGCCCCGTTCCCCATGTGGTTGCCATTCATGTGTCCCAGAGGGTGTCCATGGTACTGGGTGTTGAGTTTCTGAAGGTGCATGCTGGCCATGAGCTGTTGGGAAGTGAGACCCCCGCTCATGTACTGTTGTTGTTGTTGTTGTTGTTGTTGCGGCTGCGGCGGAGGCTGTTGCTGCTGCGCTTGGTGCATGTGGTGGTGCGGTTGATGCTGCTGAACGTGATGCTGCTGCTGTTGGCCCTGGTTGTTGAACATCATGTTAGTTGACTGCATTTGGTGGTGACCCATCTGTCCATTCATAGGCCCCACCATGTTGGCCCTCTGGCGCATGGCAGCCTCCATGTTTCCCTGAGGCCCCACTCCATAGTGCATCATCTGTCCATTGGGCATTGCTCTCAGGCCGGGCTGGGGCGCATGCTGCTGAGGGCCCGCCTGCAGGCCTCCATTCATGCCCATCCGGTAGCCATGCAGACCCCCGTTACCCTGTCTGTGGTTCATGGGCATCATCATGTGCTCTGCCATAGAATCTCCCTTCAATGAAACAGATGATATTCGATTAAGAATTGGACTACTGACAACAGAAGCAAGTTGTTTTGCTGTCGGCCAAACTGATAAAAGTAAATACATCCAGATTAATTGGCCACAAATTCTATAAATGCACAAAGAAATCTAACAGTTTTTATTCAAGATTTAGCAAAGACTGCACTAATTTCCACTCTCATTGAACAGGTAGGTGAGATGTCTTTTTTTGCACCCTTCAGCCCACCTGACTGCCCACTCAAAACACTACAGTCACTTAAATCCCAATGATGCACATCCAAACAACACTTTTGAGATTGAATGGAGTATTATTCTCTCAGTACTAAACCTCTCACACAGCCTTATTTAATTTCCATCTAAATAAATGAAAAGTATATTTTTTAAACACTAGATCTAAACAATGAGGATAACTGAAAATGCATTTTAATTAAACCCTTAAATTTGTGTAAGAAAAAAATATTAAACGCCATTTTTATATAATAATCTTGTACTTTGCACACAGAAATTCAAAGAATGCACAACATTAATCCAAAGAAAGTCACCGTGCAGTGAAGCAAACAATGGATCTGCCACCCTGAGCTCTAAAACACTGGCGCGGTCTTAAAACCTAGTGAGCTGCCTACCTAGACAGCATTTTGGGCATCACAAGCGCGTGCAAGCACGTAAAATGCTACTCCGACTAAAATGCTGTCTAGATAGGCAGCACGCTGTGTTTTAAGACACAGCCCGTGAGTTTCTCCAGCGTTTTGAATCTCTTACCCCGTGTCCTGTGCTCAGTGACTCCGCTGCAGCAGGACAAATGAGCTTTATCTGTTCAAAAGCCTCTGAAGAATTAGACTTTATATTCCACAAGGTGAAGCTTCATACTCCTGCGGACCGACGGTCAAAAGAGCGCAGCTCACTATCTTCAAACGAGAGAGAATGTGTTTTCTGGGTCAACTCCACGGGTTTATATACATGAGAAAAGCGGAGAGGTGGAGCTATCGTTCACTCTATTCTTTGTTGCCATTGGCCCTGCTGCTTAATATCAGTGTGCATAGAAACCCCTAGCGGTTTCTGTCAAACACTGGCCAATTTCTGTCTATAGTTTTGGGTTGTTTTTCTGTTTCTGATTTAAAGTGAACAGGAAATCCCTTTAGAAGAAGCTGATCTGTTTGATTTTAAGTAAAGCTTAAGGGCAAAATAGATAGATGATAGATAGATAGAATGTTGATGCTGAAGCCAGAATAGAGATAGAAAATGTTTTCTATGTGTTTCTACTTCAGTAATTGTTACGTTACTTCATAACTTGTTTCTTTGTAATTAACTGTGAAATTTACAAGCAAATTTCTGTTTCTTTCCCCCAATTTTTTTTTTCAGTATTGAATTGATAGATTTACAAACTTGATGCTGAATATGTACATTGTGTGTGTGTGTGTGTGTATGTATATATAAAGTGTTTCCATAACTCTTCGTGCCTCTAAACCTAGATAACAAACATATCCACTGATTAAAGACAAAACATTTTTAGATTAATAATCCTATTGTTTATCAATCTAGTTTAATATATGTCCTTATGTGTTGTTCTTCAGAGGTGTTTTTGTTTTGGTCATTGTGGGTGCTTATACATTAGTGTGAGTGTGTGTGATCTGGCGGCTCTGTGGCAGTCCATGTGACCCAGCGCTCGCTCTGCTGTGCCGTGTCTTTGCTGGGTGTGAGAGAGAGGGGAGGGGAAAGGAATGCTGGTGCTATTCTGGGCCATCGGCTGGAGTGGTGGTGGTGTAAACCTGGGCTGCATGTGCAATTTATTGGAAGCTGCAGAGCACAAGGTAAATAGTGGGGCAGCTCCCTACTTGTTCAGTTCCGATGATCTTGATGAAGATGGTGTAACATACCAAACTTGTCCCTGATCACTTGCTCTGAACACAACAACACTGGGCTTGTCTGTTTGAGAGAACAAGGAATCACCATTCTCTGTTTTGTCACAATAGCTCTCTGTTTACTCAGAGGTCAACACTGGTCAGAGCAGAACCTCACACCTCTAAAGTGCATTACCTCTTGACAAATTAACATCTCAATTCCACTGTCTTTGTTTTGTGTTATTGCCAAGACCTTGGGTGTAATTTGTATGATAATCTGTTCACACCTTCAACAGCTTGCTGCACTTCTAAAGTGTTAAAGACAAATTTTGTGGTGTTAAGAAGTATGGGACAGAAGTCACATCACATTATAGGTCAAAGATAAGTTATCATGATAACTAAGTATAAACTGACAGTCCACACTAGACCAAGTAAAAAGTTCAGCTTGTACAAAACTGAGCAACAAGATCATCTTCAGTAACACCAGCGAGTTCTTCATTGTTCCTTCCTTGTCATTGTTTATCTGGATACCAAAGGTCATCAGTTGAAAACTGTGTACGTATGTTGGGTTTGCTCATGATTGTAATACTAGTCACGTTATTATGGATCATCTAGCATTACCATATTCAAACTTCTTGAAATAAAAATGAGCTTCTGCTGCATGAAGCATACATATTTTTAAACAGTTACTAAATAGATATATGCACAAAGGAACAGGTCAATTATTTGCTCTCTAAATTACTTCTTTCATTTTTGTAGTAGCTTTTTATGGGTTGTTTTTGATTGTTTTGTTGGATATTTCAGTTACTTATTTTGTCAAGAAATTGAATTCAGTTTTTATCTATGAAGGTAGATGACGTAACATGTCCATATGCTTTTTTAAATCAAACAAAAATGTAGGTAAAATTTTAATGAACATATAAAGGAAATGTCTTACTTGTGCTTTTCCTTCACTGGTTAATTTTTAATGATCCTGCAGTGTGACAAATGAATTTTAAATGACAAATATTACAAATATTTCACCAAAGGTTACTAAATAGGCATGCAACATAATTGTCACACCACATGTTTAACTTTTCTAAACTCTTTAATGTAAATTATCCAACAATTTGAATGTTCACCATAGAGTGAAATGTAAAAAGTCTTGGACCCCAATCACTAGTGGCCACTTTACTAATGGGGATCGAAATAAAGAATGGAATACAAAGACTTTCACCAAGTCGTTTGTACTTACAAAATGTAAGATCCACAAGATCTCCGTTTTTAATATCTAGAATCATTTATCTAGAATCAGGTGTTGTGATTCTCTAATAGAATAAAGCAGCTGTGGTTAAATCAATATTCCAGTGAGAATAATCACACCGCATATTCACAATTACCTGTGCATTAGACCTCATCCGTTCCTCGAGGCAGTTGCACGGTCCATTGAGAACTCAGATGTGGAAGCTGCTTGTTTACCTACAATGCCTCAGCTTTACGAAGGTGTGCATGTAGACATTGAGGATTAATGTCTATTGACACAAACAATTCAAACATGTGATTAAGCCTAAACAGCTAGACATGCCCGTGTATATCAGCACCACAGACCTGAAGACTTGCCCTACAGTTAGTGGTTTAGCGTCCAGCTTAGACACCTAGTTTGCCAGCTTGTTTGTACAGTGTGTGTCTGGTCGGCCGTGGGCTCGTCCTCCCCCACACCTGATTAGCAAAGAGGCAAGCAGCTGGAGGAGGGGCCGGCCAACTGCCACCAAGAGCTGCCTGCTAAAGGACTCAAGAGACTAAATACAGTTGATAACATATCGAGACTGTAGATTTTATGTGTAAAACTGACAGTTTTATCAGGCTAGTTTTGCTCCCATTTACATGGTCACCAAAGAATTACTGTTTCTTGTGGAGATGTTGCTGTAGGCTTCTTCAACCCAATCTCACAGCAATTCGTACATATTTTACGAGGTGGCTAATTCATACGACCCTGCTCATACGAATTTGTACATTATGTGAAAAATCATACGTATTTTATGAGGTGGCAAATTTGTAGGAAATCAAACAAATGACCACCCCTAAACCTGCCCCTCACAGAAAAAGTACAAAATCGTACGAGTGAGGTCGTATTAATTTGTACGAATTAGCCACCTCGTAAAATACGAATTGGTCATGAGATAGCATTGGTTTCTTTTTGCCTTTATTTTGGTCTTAATTCACATTCTTAGTCTTGTACTAATTGAGTCACCAGTGCACACTATTACAGAGCCCTGCACATGATATGCAGGAAAAAAATAGTAGGCTAAATCGTGCACACGATTTACTATTTCGTTCCCTCGATTTATAAATTGTGCACACGATTTACTAATTTGTTACCTCGATTTGCTAAATCGTGCACACAATTTATAAATCGAGGGAACGAATTAGTAAATCGTGCACACAATTTAGCAAATTGAGGGAACGAAATAGTAATCGTGTGCACATTTTAGCAAATCGTGTGCACGATTTATTTATTTTTTCTGGCATGTCATGTGCGGGGCTCCGTACACTATACTAAATACATAGCAACGTTTGTCGTCGTAATTTTTAAAAACGTAATCAAAAATGAGTTTGCCTGATGTCACTGAGGCCTTTCGGCATACTGGACAACCAGTATTGGTAACCAATAGCTAAATAGCTCGGCATTGTGACAGTGAAGACATTCATAATGTTACAAAATGCTATTCTTTTAAACATTAAATTAATCAAAGAATCCTAAAAAAAAATGCATAATTGTTTCTAGAAAAATATTAAGCAGCACAACTGTAATTAACATTAATTATAATAAGAAATGTTTCTTGAGCAGCAAATCAGCATATTAGAAAGATTTCTGAAGGACTATGTGACACTTAAGACTAGAGTAATGGCTGCTGAAAATTCAGCTTTTCCATCATTGGAATAAATTACTTTTTAAATGTATATATTAAATATATAGAGTTATTCTTAATTGTAATAATATCTCAGAATATTATACAATATATTTCACTGTTTTACTATATTTTTCATCAAATAAATGCAGATTTTAGTTAGCATTCTTTCAAAAAACCTTTTTCTAGCCCCAGCCTTTTGAATAGTAGTGTACATCACATTGTGGAAGTAAACAGAGCAGCAAACAGCTTCTTTTTTTTTTTTAAATCAATTTCCTAGAAAACCATAGATGTTACAGCATGCTATGGCATATGTAAGAGTGTTTTTGTCACTCAGACACTTTGTCCCGCTTTGCTATGAGGAGATCAGACTCTGTCCCAGCCAACCCAACCCCCTCCAACCCAGTTACAGAAACACTTCACTATCTACCTTGTTTATTTATTTCCAAAGTGACCCCTCGCTCTCTCTCTCTCTCTCAAGAGTTGAGCAGCTGGACATTGCTGCAAAGCTGTTGTTTTCACCCTTGTGTTTTCATTAGATTTCTTAGTAAGGTCTAGGAACTTGTTTTCATCATGAATTCTCTACAAATTGAAAGTAATGTGTCACCAGGGTCACATCAGGTCAGGCTTTGGGTGCTGGCTGCCTTACAAGTGCACTCCCAGTAAATATATGATGCAATTATGAGTTGCAACAGTTCGAGTATGATTTAGCTGTGCAACTTGTTGTTGACTTCCATGGAATGTTAAAAACAGTGTAAATCAGTTGAATGTTATATATGTGACGAATTGTGTTATTTTTATACGGGTCTTGCACAAGACACGTCATACGGCATGACGGCTGTAATATAACAAAACCGGCATTTTATCTTGTGACTGGTCCTATAACTTGCAAAGCCACAATAATAGGGCATAGTTCAGATTTTCTCAAGACTGCATGTATGACAGCAGGAGTGGGATCTTCTACTGTTTCACCAAAACAGAAACACACCTGCTGGGCTTCAGAGAATCTTCTCCCCACCCCCACTCATCCACCCTTCCCCCAAAACCCTGCATATCCATAATGCTTTGTCTTATTCTACAGATCAACTTCTCCTGAAGCACCAAGACTTAACACACACTTAACAAAATAAAGAGCGTTACCACCCACTCAGGACACGGGCCATTGAAGGTGTTCATCTCAGCGCTCTAGAACCAACACAGGCGTTACCTTATAAAGCTTAGCGGCTGGCCCATAATCACCAAGCTGCCTGTTGGAGCATTCGCAGATAATTAAGGAAAAGATGTTCTCAGAAGATCAGGATGGCTGCACCATCTGCTATTTTGTTGACTGCTTAAACAATGATGTTGGTTAGCCTACTTGACATTTGGCTTACATACAGACTTTGGTGTATTTGTGAACTTCAGTTCTGGTGGTTTCAGCACCTGTAGACCCAGTTTTGTTCACGCAAAACAATCTGTTTCAGTTGTGATCTGTGCACCATTTTTGCATGATCTTGCCCTCTCACAGAGCGGCTGACTGGTGCAGCTGTGGGACCTGTAAGAATACACGTCCTGTGCAGAGCTTGTGTTGTTGTTCTAAAAGTGTGTGACTCAGTGTTTATGACTCTCGCTGTATGTACAGTGGAGCAGGTTTTGACAGAAGGCATTGTGGGTGCCCACAGCCTTGAATGTATAACAGCCAGATGGTTCTCGAAAATATTTAAACAATGTATTTTTTTCTAAGATTAACGCAGCGCGCATTTTCTGTTTGAGCCGTGGCCTAACCCGTGGTTGGAGAAATGGATGGAGATGCTGTCAGTGCTGCCAACTTACCCCTTTAGCAACTTTTCCTTTTTTTCTAAAAAGAGCCTAGCGACCAATCTTTAGTTTTTGCCCAAACCTTATTTAGTTTCTGAGACTAGCCGATACTGTATATCACACAAGTGCGAGGTCTCTCTCTAATTTTACATGCAAGTATAGCCGAAATCACAGAACAGCTATTGTCTTTATCTTATGTTTAGGGTATTTGATTTTATCAGACGACGGCTCGATTATAAATCAGGATTTTAATGCAGATTAACATCTTGGACGGTAGAGCTGGTTATGTAGTCTTAATGGGTCGCGTTTTAGTCACTATTTCATATTCATTCCGTTATCTGACAACAGAAAATATATCTATGAAAAAATATATCAATGAAAACAGTTTTATTGAGGATTTAGCTGCATCAAAATACAGTATGTGGGCACAGAGAGGCAAACAAATGTAATAATAAATAATAAATGTACATTTAGCATGTTCAGAAGAAGTGAGCTGAACTGTAGTATGAAAATGTAAACAGGCTTGTCTAAGTCAATTTCTCAGTGCAAAGAAAGAGAAGTAATGGGAACCTGGTATTTCTATGTTCTTTTTCATGTGTGTAATAAACATGAACAAGTTCTTTGAAAAACATCTATGACCTTTGAAACATGTCCAGTCTTCATGCTCTAGATTAACTATGGTTTCACTATTAATAAACATATATTGCATAAAGAGTCCATATTTGTCCATGCCCATGTCAATTAGAGTATTAAAAACTTGAAAAGTATTAATTTAAGGTACATTTAGAACAGATAAAAATGTGCGATTAAATTGTGATTAATCGCGAGTTAACTCATGACAGTCATGCGATTAATCGCGATTAAATATTTTAATCGATTGACAGCCCTAATTTAAATATTTTAAAATATGAATTGAATATCAATTCAAAATATTATGCCAAAAACTATATTTTAAAAATGATATACCATCGATTAGGTCAAGATCTCTGAGATGTGATGGATGGAATCTGGGAGGATACAGATATTTAATATGTTTAAAACTTTCTTTTCATGCTAGGTTTGATTGTATGTTATACTGTAAAAAAAGTTTTGTCAACTTAAATATTCTAGTTGTCATTTAGTACAATGTAACATTCCAACTGACTAAACTCAAAATTTTAAGGCAGCACAAACACTTTTTTAAAGTTGAAGCCAACTTCTTGTTCTCAAATAATAATAATAATAATAATAGAATATAATAATAATAATTTGTGCTTATAATGGTTTTAAAAGTCACAAGACAACAGGGTACATCATATTCATAAAAAGTGTTTGAAAGCGAACAAGTATTAATTCTTAATGTTCTTCAGAGACCATATACACTCTTAAAAATAAAGGTTCTTTATTGGAATCAATGGTTCTATAAAGTATGGAACCTTTCAAATGCAGAAAAGTTTCTTTATAGTCGATAAAGGTTCTTTAGATTTCTAAAATGTTCTTTTAGGAACTGTTCACTGAAAGGTTCTTTGGGGAACCAAAAATGGTTCTTCTATGGCATCACTGCAAAAACACCCCTTTGGAACCTTTATTTTTAAGAGTGTAAGCAGTGGTTGATATATATAGTTGAGTTTATTGATCCAAGATAAACTGAGCTGAGAACGCAGGCACCAAAACTGCATTGTAACCCATTTTTTTCCCTGATTACTGTCACACTGAAATCACCCAATTCTATGTTAGCTGTCAAAACCACCTTGTAAACTGTAGCGTGCAGTGATCTCAGTTTTATTTTCCTGTCATCATCAAACAGCGAAACTAAAGTTTGATTCTATCTGCACTCCCCCCACCTCACCCCTTATTTTGTGTTGTGGTGGTGAAGTGGCTGAGGGGGTGGGGGTTTGTTATTGTTCAGACTTCTCATACGAGAAATGTCTATAAATACATGCAGTGCTTCCTCTTGGTGAACAGAACGCCCCATCTCTGGGAAGTGGAGGCTGCTGGACATGGTGAGTCAGGGCCATGGGAGAGGACATTGGGTGGATACACAGCTACTGAGGAAGAGTCTTTCGCTTTTGCACGAGAGGGTCTTGTTTCAGGGAGCAAGAGCAGTGTTTGACTTCTCTAAACCCCTTTTTAGAGAGTGCCACATCCTGTTGAAGCAGCCCTGCAAATTAAACTAGAATCATCATCACTGGATTTACCGAGGTCAATGACATCTTAGTGCAGATAAAAGCATTAAAATATTATATTCATTAGAGAATTGTATTGAAATTTACTGCGAATGGTTTATACCTGTTCAGAAATACACCTCAGTGAACCTTTAAATGGTTCTGAGATTGCCTTTCCACTGTTAGTAAATCACTGTTTACTCCACTTTTGTCCATGCTTAGGTACTGAAAGTCTTGATTATTAATGGTTGACGGAGACAAGGGCTATCCATCAGTTGTTGTTCCGTGGATACAGGGCAGAAGTCAGTACAGGAGATCAATGACACGCCACTGCGCTGTCACTATAGGTTTGTGTTTATTACAAAATATCCAAAAGCTATGCAACAAGCCATAAATGCTCTCCAACTAAAATATCTGCATACTGAACATCCTTTCTTAGTAGTAGTAGTACTGTAATACAATTTATTGTATGCAAAATTATAAATACCGATACAGGGGATTTTTGGTAAAATAAAAAAATAAAATAAAATAAATGATATTAAATAAGTATTAAATATTGCTTGGGAATGGATTTGAAGTATGTCATATTAACAATTCCAAATTGAAGCTATGCTCGCAATATGACATAAAAGAGAATCACGATTACAAGAAATAGAAAGTAAATGAGTGACTTTTTGCGATAGGAGGAACTAGGCAGTGATTCCTTGCCATGGAAACTCCCATACACATTCAGTAACACTACGATCTCTCTGCAAGTGTCATATTTATTCAAAAAAATGACACAAGAAATGATCTTATCAGCGAGTGCTGGATGTGATCTTTAAATGTTTGTAAATCTCCAATCGTTTGTGTCATTCAGGGATTATTAAACTGTGGGTATTTTCCACAGGAATTTCATTACTGGGGTTTTAAGCTGTAAAAGAGGGTATTTGCATACGGGATGTAATGGAGCACAATGGTGACATTTTACTTCAGCCATTGTTTGTTGACATTTGAAAACAGCCATATCTACCCATTGTGTTATCGCAAGTTTGAAAACATTGAAACCACCACGCTACTGGGAAACCCTACTGAATACCGTAAAAATGCGTCTTTATTTTAAACAAGTTATTAATGATTAAATAGATGTTATTTCTCTGTGCCTGTGATTTCAATCTCACATTATAATTGATTGACGTTTAAGATATTTTAATGGATTTTCGCTTTTCACAATAGTAAATCATTTTAATGTACAACCTTTCCTCCAATCTCTGGTCTGAAGGCATCTGGCACACAGCCATGACACCAGATGACTGGCAGCCTGAATAAACTGAGAGAGTGAGAGGGACCTGTACGGATAACAGATAAGTATCTTGCGTGAGAATCCTCGGGAGACGAGACGAGGTGGGAGAGAGCAAGAGAAGAGCTGAGCGTGCAGCGATGCTAAGAATGCTGCATGAATCTTTTATTATCCCCTAGCCCAGTTAATGAGGTGGTGCTTCTTTAATAATTAGCGGGGAGACTGAGGCGTATTTCCATAGCAGAGCCTAAGGATGCAGAGGGCATCAGGGACGGTACGAAGAATGTGGGACACATCAGAGACGAGCTGGAAACCACACGCTGAGCTGTGAAAGAAAGATACACAAGTGTGTTTTCAGATGTGTGTGTGTGTGTGTGCAGAAGTCTGCTTATATGTATGCTTGGGAAATAAGCACTTCAGTTTGGAACCCTGAGGATCTAAGGGGGTGTTTACACTTGGTGTAACTATACGATTGGGATAAGACCCAGTGTAAATTCAAACCTAGATGCCTCAGGAGGTGGTTTGAGAGACAGCCAGATTCATTTACACTTGTGACTCAATCATCTGGTTGGTCAGGCCACATATGTAAACTTTACTCCTCCCAAATGGAAATATGTCAACGTAAGGATGTCTAAGTGCCTCACAATTACAGTGAGTAATCATGAATGAGACAGAACCACGAAGAGAGATGGAGAAACCACGAAAATAAAACACTAATTGAGGCTATGAAAGTGTTCAACAGAAAATGTCAAACCGGCATTCATTTTAAATATGTTGTTAACAACTTAAAATAAAATAAAATAAAATTGTAAATAAAAGTTTAAGCAGCATTAGCAGCAAAAGTGAACTCCATTATATTTGCATATAGCGCTGGAAAAGTAGAAAAATTTATGTCGAATCACATTTTGTAAGTACAAATGGAATACACATAACTAACTGGACAACAAGCTGATCAATCAAGACACATAAAATTACTAAACAGGCCTTTTGAAGTGTTCACAAGTTGGATAATAATATTATTAAGTTAAATAATAAAAAAGTAAAATAAAATAAAATGTAAAATAAAATAACAAATGTAATTAAAAAAATTAAAACTTAAAAAATTTTTTTAAGGTCAAATGGCTCAAAAGAGTGAATAATCCCATGTATAAATAAAATACCCATAACCAACTGGACAGCAATCCAATCGACTGAGAAACATAAAATGGCCAAACACGTATTCAGAAGTTGCAAGGTGCTCTTTCAAGCTGAAACTGCATATTGAGGATTTGTGGAAAATAAAATAAAAAGTAATTCAATTCAATAAAAATATAATTAAATTGAAATAAAATCTGAAAAATAAAATTGTGAATAATATTTAAAATAAAATAAAATGTAAAATAATAACATTAAAAAAATAAAAAATTAAGTAAAAAAAAAAGAAAATAAATAAATAAATAAAATGAAATATATTTAAGCTTAAATGACATCTGGCACCTTATTACTTGCACTTATTCATGCACAAGTTGTAAGAATGTACGATCCAAAAGAATAAGCCAAGAGCCACATTCTTGACACCCAACCCCATTACCCTCCCCCATTAATATACACCCCTCCCCCATCAGAGCACACCGGCCTGCGTTCACACACACAGGGGCGGGCTGGCTGTGCTGCTTGCCCTCGATATGTGTGTGTGTGTGCAAGGTGGAGAGGGGGGATGTTTTCTCTTTAGACAGCTAATTGACTCACAGATGTCAGGATGAGCCGACAGAGGGGTGGCAGTGCCACACACACACAGTCAAAACGGTCTGCAAACAAATCTGTTATGGCCACGTCAAAGGCCTATTTCTTCTGGTATAAATAAATCCAAGGCACAAACAGAGTTAGGAGAGCAAGAGCACACGACCGCGAGCAAATCAGTCCTCGTACATGCACGTGCATGCAGACCAAAACACACAAACAGACATGCAACACCTCGTGAGACGTATTCACTGCTGCCAACAAACCAACCCCAGCTGTAACTCAACCTGAGCTGGTGTTTTGAACAGCACACCAGTATTGTGCTCTATTATGAAGAGACTTGTGTATAATCTATAATGAAGGGTTCCCCATGTAAAAGTCACTTTCATTTTCTTGAGAGAAATAATAGAAAGACATAGTGATGACATATAAAACTTTCAAGACAACCATGCAGATTTTTAAAGGCCCTGGGGTTTTTAAATCATTACCTAAATAAATAAATCAAAAAATGTGTGTGTGTGTGTGTGTGTGTGTGTGTGTGTGTGTACTTGTTTATGCAACATTGTGGGGACCAAATGTCCCTACAAGGATAGTAAAACTTGAAATTTTTGACATTGTGGGGACCGGCCTGCAGACGAATGATGTTTATCTGAAAGTGTAACAATGCAAACAGGTTTTTTGTAAGGGGTAGGTTTAGGTTTGGGTTAGGGGATAAAAAATATTGTTCGGTCAGTATAAAAGTAATAGAAGTTGATGGAAAGTCCCCACAATTCACAGAAACAAACATGTGTGTGTCTGTCTGTGTATACATACGTGTGTGTGTGTGTGTGTGTATACACCTATTATAATAATAAAATATTAAATACTACACATAAAGTGGTGGCCAAAATTATTAGAACACTAGTATTTTCACCAGCAAATGTTTTTATGTCAGATATTTCTATCTTTTGCTGTAGTGTGTCAGTAGGAAATATCAGTTTACATTTCCAAACATTAATTTTGCCATTAATTGTAATAATCCAGTGAGATTTTTGTTTGCACAAGGAGTCTAACAACAGCTAGTGCTAGCTAGTGCACACCAAGTGTTGATTAAATTGAATTAATAGACGTTAAGGGTTAGTTCACCCAAAAATGAAAATTCTGTCATTAATTACTCACTTTCATGTTGTTCCAAACCCGTAAGACCTTCGTTCATCTTCGGAACACAAATTAAGATATTTTTGATGAAATCTGAGAGCTCTCTGACCCTCCATAGACAGCAATGATATTACCACGATCAAGGCACAGAAGCGAAAAGGACATCAACCTAATCAGCATTATTTACGTTCAGCATGCACGCGCTGTCTACTGAACATAAAAAACGCTGTTTACGTTGATTATGCTCTGGGGTACTCTCCAAAATGGTGGAAGACGGTAACTCAGGGAGAAGAATTGTTGAATACATTTTTTATTGTTTTCTTTGTGCACAAAAAGTATTCTTGTAGCTTCGTAAAATTAAATTACGGTTGAATCCCTGATGCCACATGGACTATTTTACCGATGTCCTAACTACGTTTCTGTGCATTGATCGTGATAGTATCCTTGCTGTCCATGGAGGGTCAGAGAGCTCTCAGATTTCATCAAAACTAACTTAATTTGTGTTCCAAAGATGAACGAAAGTCTTACGGGTTTGGAACGACATGAGGGTGAGTAATTAATGACAGAATTTTCATTTTTGGGTGAACGAACCCTTTAATTGATAAAAGAAAATCTATTTATGACATTATTTTGGACAGCATCCTCATTTTACAGCATTTTTACACAAGTACCTAAAACTTTTAACAGTACTGTAGCTTTGCAGGTAGGTTTCTTGAAGCATCTTGGAAACATTTTTTAGCTGGTGAAAATACTAGTGTTCTAATAATTTTGGCCACCACTGTATGTATGTATGTATGCATGTACTATATATATATATATATATATATATATATATATATATATATATATATATACAGTGCCCTCCAAAAGTATTGGAACAGTAAAGACAAAACTGCTCTGTTGCTTATTAGATATTCATCTTTTAATCATATTTGTAAATGTCTTGACTCCACAGCCAACAGAGCAATTTTGTCTTTACTGTTCCAATACTTTTGGAGGGCACTGTATATATATATAATACTAAATACTACACATATACTATAAGTCATATTGTCATGTTTTCAGTTTTCATGTTTCTAATCAAAAGTGTGATTTCAGAATTCATTTCAGAGCTGGTTGGTTTGGTTTGATTTGGTAGGCATATGTTTTTCATATTAAATCTACGATTTAAGTGTCTGTTCAGAAAATGAATAGGAAAAATACTTCTGGAACCAAGGCCACTGAAACGGTGGGTGGCCATTGTTGTGTTTTATTGAGAACAGACACCTTGCTACACAATATAGCCTGTTTTCTGTCAAAGAAAGAATCCAAAGTTATAGAGACTTATTTTAAGAGGATTTTTTGAATTGACATCATGTTTTTTTTTTTTTTTGTTTTTTTTTTTTGTCTGATATAAGATTACATTATTTTGGTTTCTTGATAAATATCTGTCATATAATATGATATAATGATGTCATGTTTTATCTGCTTTGATGATATCACAGCAGTTATCAGAAATAATCAAAGACCTTGAGCCTCATGAAAAACAAGCGCACACACTCATGCACTCCCACACACTCTCACACATGTATTAAGAAATCCCTGTGTTGTTTTGCAATGCCACACACAACAAATCCCCTCACCAGACAAAATATCACGCAGACTCGACAAGAGAAAAACACACCAGGAGAAAAACCTCAAACCCTCTACCTTTGCTCAGTGTGACTGTATGTGTGATTGCAAAAACATGCAAGTGTCTGTGCCACAACTTACCCAAATCTCAGCTGAATTTGAGCCAAAGCTCACGCTGGGTGTTGAGTCATCCCTGTGCACTGCCCACAAGTGCAAAGTTTGTATCCTGTTATTCCACTCACCCACGCCGCTGTTGTCATCCTTTGCTAGGAAACTGTGGGGGAGATGGCCGGTGCCACCAGCAGGGTTTCACTTCCAGTACTGCGGAGTGACAGGAGGCTGGAGAATGTAACAGGACACACTGAAGGGCAAAAAAATAAAAAAATAATAATATTAAAGGTCATTACATAACAAGATGTCAAACCATGTATGACATACTGTACTTTCCATGCAAAAATAGGTTTCAAAATAAATCAAATTTTGTTAAAAATTAAGCGTCTGAACACCGTCTGATTGCTAAACGTTTGTGGAATGTGTCCATAGTTAATAGGATAAATAAACCTGTGGTTACTTTTCAGGACGCCTCTATGAACTTAAGGGGAAATTACTTCATACATCTACTAAACATGACCTTGGGACCAGCTGGTTAAAATGACTGCAAAAAGTTTTGAGAATAGGTCTAGCATCATTTGTTTTGCTGATGCCGACTGGTTTAATATTTTCAACCTAATGCAATGACTTGTAGATATTTTTAGATTATTATTTGGAGCCTATATATTCTCTCAAAACAAGTGGAAGTTTAAGAAATATTAAATTGACTTAATTTAATTAATTTAGTTCAGTATTAAATTAAATAAGAATATATTTTGTCAACATCTCGGATGGTTTTTCTCATTAAGCTTGCCATTATAGAGTTGCATTAGAAAGTTGCAATAAAATGGAAGTAGTGACAGATATTTTCTTTTATATTTTGATGTACAGCTTATTGAAAAAAAATGTAGGGCGGTTTCTTCTATCCATCATTTGGTAGTTGGATTTTAAGATGTGTCCATTATATTCAGCAATTAATCAGTCTGAATACCAGCTTGTAGTAATCAACGCATCAACATTAAAGACTGGAGAAGTTCAGCACATATCACCAGAGTGAAGTCTGTCATTTCACTGAAAGTTAACATATTAATTAAAAATCACAAGGTCAGAAAAGGTTCACTATAAGATCCATAACATGCATTTAGAAAATAGACAGGGTGAATTTTCTTTTCATGCCAACTTTAAAAATGTTATCATTCAGACAGCTTAATAAACATGTTGAAAGTTTAATTGACCTGTTTGACTTGTTTCAAACTGACAGTAGTTACCTGAAAGAGCTGTAGAAGAAGAATTTATGCTAATATACATATCTAGAAATGTTTGCGTTCACATTTATGACAGGCCATAAGCTATAAATGTTCAGGCTCTTTAAAGTCAGGTGGATTCTGATTGGCTGTCAATGTTTACATGGAAAAAAAAAAAAAAAGTTCTGAAAGTGACTCCAATGATATTGTACCTCTGTGTCATTATTGTTATAGTTGTTATTATGTGGTATGGACTTACTATTCTGATTATTAAAAGTTTAGAGTTATATTTATCGTCCTTAGTGGCCGTTCATATATCGTCACTGGTGGCTTTAGTCATAAATGTAAATGCCCACACTGTGTTCTCACATGCTCTGTCATTGGAGTGTCCACTCTTGCATCACAGGAAGTAAATATGAACATGTTGACCTACTGCAGTGCATGACTATCATCATGTGTTTCTCGTGCATCATGTTATACATGCAATAGAAACTATTACTTCACTGGTTCTTGATTTAAAGACAAGAATATGATTAATAATAATGTTAAAAAAGAAAACATCTCTTTACTTAAACTTTTACTGAGTCATCTTTAATGGTTTTTACTTACTAGACATTGTCTTTATGTTTATGAACCTAAAGTAAAAGACAAAGCCAGCATGGACAGTGGAATATGACAATGGAAACCGCTAACGATAAAGACATCTACCTCAGCGCTATCAAAGTGGATAATGGTTCATTAGCATTCAGCCCCATGTGCACAATGATGACATTATCATCAAAATGAGCTGCAGCTTTGTTGACACGCTGGTACTGCTGGGGTTTCCTGGAGCTTTTGGGAACAGGATGTAGCTGGTAGCTCGCTTAACCTCTGGTCTGGCTGTAAAAATTGAGACAACTAAATAACGAAGACTTCAGTTTGGTTTTTTGGTTTTGTTGTTGCGTGTGTAGGCCATGCATGGTCCTGACAGTTTTTATTTTCTGCGATGTTGCACAATTACTCATTCGAGCAAGGGAAGAAATGCAGAATGTTTAAATTCTGAACATCATGTCAAAGGGGTGGGCTGAAACGTAGAGGTTTCGATTTTCATAAACACACACACAGCAAGATTTGGAAATAAACAGCAGGCGGTTACTTCCTCTCGTAGAACAAGACGAGACGTAGAGACAGAGAGACTTCCTTGAAGGGTTGTTCTTGTCTGATACAAAATTAATGAATTTTGAACTAATCTGACTTATGTGATGCTTCATTCCACATGTGCTTCTTATGCAAGCGTTATCATAGCCAATAATTCAGGCGAGAAAATCAATCAGGGAAAATATCCAAAAATATATGTTAAAATTGATCACCAGACATGCATCACCAAAAGTTAGACCACAGATGTTTACGGTGTCAGTGATCTTAAGTCATACATTGTCAGAGTATTCAAGTCAGTCTCCTTCTGAAGAATACTGGATGGCCAAATCAATATATTGAGTGTCACATGATTTCCTCAGATGACCTTCACACAGTTTGGAAGAATGGTGTGGAGAATCAGAAATGTGTAGGCCGCAGCCCATGTGATTCCTCCCGACTGCAGCACAAACACATGTTTGTCAACCTTCACAAACGCTCCACTATTTGTTTGTATGTGTCTTTGCTGTAAATGTCTCCCTCAGTCGAAATGTGCGCATCTTGGAATACTCAATAAACACTACACCCAAACAACAAATCAACCTAAAAAAAAAGTCAACCTACTTATCGGTTTTATTGCATTAAGGCTTTTTGAAAGCAATAAAAAATAAAACATGCAAGACATTATTGGAAGATACAGTATACAGGTAAAAAGATTTTACGTTTCCTACGTGGTGCAGTAACCTAATGTCTGTTTCAGATTCACTGACAAGAAATTTACAGTTCAGAGAGCTTACACTAAGTGCAAATAGCTATAGATTCTATTTACACTATGTTAAAATAGCAAGATTTTCTGCTATTTATACTACTTATTGCAAATAGTGGCAATTATCTTCAATTATCTTCAGTTTTGTAGTACATTATAAAACAGTACGCAATAATAACGTATCGAGTGTAAATTATAGTTTTAATTCAAATTATTAAATGAATGCAACCTTATTGGGACAATAAAGCCCTACCTACACCTACCCTAACCCTACCCGATACTTTATTTTCAACTTTTTGATTATTTCCTTCATTTTCATTGAAAATAAATGCCTTTCCAATGCAATATGAGATCTGAAATGGGAGAAAAATAGTGCGGCAAAAGGCGGGTTCCAACTCGGGTCGATCGCGTCAAAAAGGACGTGCCTTACTATCTATGCCACTGAAACTGATGTTATACAGTCGTCTTTTTTTAGTGTCGACAAGCCCAATCACACGTTGGTGGGAGGAGATGGTGTAAATAGCCTCTGCCAACAAGGCGGGCTATTTGCACTTAGTGTAAATAGACACTCCGAAATAAATATATTAATTACGGTACCTTCATACATATATATAAATACATAATACATCCATTTGTCTTTATAGAAAATATAATATTATATTAGACTGTAATACTAATATTTATAATTTGTTACTCAAAACTCCCAAATTAAGTGGTAAATGTTTGTTGTTATTAGTATGAAAATGAAAATAGTGTTTTTTTTCCCCACAAAAAACATGAAAGAGTAGTATGTAGTATTCACAGTATTCATAAAACAGTATAAGGCAAAAAGGACCTGATTGACTTACTGTTTTCTGTAAAATCAGACAGACATCTTAAAATGGTTACTCCACCCCAAAATGAAAATTTTGTCATTAATCACTTACCCCCATGTCGTTCCAAACCCGTAAAAGCTTTGTTCATCTTCGGAACACAATTTAAGATATTTTGGATGAAAACCAGGAGGCTTGTGACTGTCCCGTTGACTGCCAAGTAAAAAACACTGTCAAGGCCCAGAAAAGTATGAAAGGCATCGCCAAAATAGTCCATCTACCATCAGTGGTTCTGTCTGAACTTTATGAAGCGTCGAGAATACTTTTTGTACGCAAAGAAAATAAAAATAACGACTTTATTCAACAATTTGTCTCATATGCGTCACCGTATCGCCATTTTGGAGAATATCCACTGGATGCAAATAGCGTATGCTGTTCTGTGTCAGCCGCGCCACACAGATACGCTGTTTTCGTTCAAATCAAAGCGTAAAGAACATAAAAGACATATCCGTGTGGTGCGGCTAACACAGAACAGCATACGCAGTTTGCATTCAGTGGATACTCTCCAAACATCATTTTAAACTGTCATGAAAAAAAGTGTTTATTCAAAATGAGTACCTGCTCAGAGAGTGGTCATTATAATTGCATTAACCATAGTACTACACTTCAGTAATACTGATGTACTGAGGTGGTGTGCAATGACTAGTGGGTACATTTTCCTCTCTACTTCCTGTGAAGTGTTGTATCGATGTACTCTTGATCCATGTGCTGTATTCAGTGTCCTTTGGACTGTCACAACACTACAGTACAGTAAACTACACTGTACCTTACAACAATCAACTACACAACAGCAAACTATTGTATAAAAACCATTTCTCCTTTGCAGCTGCATTGCTTTGTCAAACCAAGATTGTGATCTGTTTTAATGGGATTGGTGGAGAAAATTGAGGCGGATGTGTTGTGAAGTGCTTTTCAGGTGTACTGAAAATAGATTGAGAATGATTAATGTTATAATTTTAGTGATTGTATAATCCTCTTTGACTGTAAAGCCCAGCATAAACGTGTTAAATGGACAGCGTTTGAGCTGCGTGAATAAAATGCTAGAAAGACAGTGAATGGGAGCACGCTCTGTCTATATGTGGGCCGTCACTTGTGTGGATGGTGATTTCCATATCAATATTTGAGAGCTGGTGAATAATTTATGGACTCACTGATACAATGAATGCCAAGCTGAAAGATACTTGCCCCCCTATCCTGCGCGCAGCCCTCAAGGGTGTATATGTGAGAGACACACACACAAACCCAGTGGTTGTAATGGTCAGCATTCATTGTTGAGGGGTCAGTATTTTGGTCCACTCTCTTCAATTCCTTTCCGCGTTGTATAATCTATGGGTTGCTGCTTCTTTCAGACAACGTGCAGTCCAAAAAAAGACATCTGCTCTGTAAGAGAATGCCCTAATTATTCATGACCATTTAAGCTTTGAGGACTTAGTCTGTGTAGCATATGTGTCCTTCTCACTAGCACATTGTTCGGACCTCACTAGTTAAAGACTCGTTCATTGTATTTTTCTCTTTGCCTGACAATACTGTTAAGTATTCATGCAAAGGAGCTCTGGATTCTGCCCAGAAACCTATTTTTGGATTCTCTCTTGGTTTCACAGATTCACGTTTTTTCTTCCTCCTCTTGTCACTGCCCTACATCTTTCAGTGTCTCTTTGAATTACTTCTACCTTCTATGTGCCGATCGATATTTGTAACACATTCACATTTCCTGCATATTGATATTCCGGTAACTCCATAGAAATCTGTATGTCTCGAAAATTGTAAAACGGATTCTTGCGGCCACAATCACACCCTCAATATAATCCTGCAGAACCCGACAGGCAGCAATTACAACAGAAGTCACACACACACAACTATCATTTGTACCTGGGACATCACCTTGGCTCCAAACAAAGGAGTCTGCTTCTTTGTGTGAATGTGTGTGCGAGTGTGTGCTATTGTTGCAGCGTCAACGCCTGTTATTCACAGTCGTCGTACACAATCAGCCCATGAGAACAACAGATCATTGGTCAGTGTCAGAGGTCACATAAAGACCCATGCTAATGTCATGCTAATGACTGGATTCACTAGCTTACATATCTGCAAACACATGCAAATTAGTTTGATATGTTTTAGCTTTTGAAACCCCCAGAAGGGTTTTCTGTGATATGTATGATGATATGTACATGTGTAATGTTGCCTCTCATCATTGTGTCATTGTTACATGCGTCATTGTTAGCGGCCTGTAAAGACCTTAGCCTAGTTAATATGAGATAATCTAACCAGAGGAGCTGTTCTCTATGTTCTCTTGTCAGCACTTCGCATGTCATAATCACAGTAGTAATATGAGATTCTGAAGAAAATGTGAGAAATGTGCCACCAAACTTGCCACCATGATGTTGTTCTGAGAGGTTGCTAGGGTGGTGTTAGATGATTGCTAGGGTGTTTTTTTTATGTTGCGATTATATGATATTCTGGTCCCTAGGTATGGCTCAGATTCCTCTGAGAATATGAGTCTATAGGAATGTTTTTGTTCAGAAAAGTAACAGCACACCTATCTTTGCTAAGCTGCTCGATTTGAAGTATCATTCGTGTGCAAAGCGCAAACAGTGCCAAGTTACAAGCCAAAGTCAAAAATATGCATTGGTTTTCCATTTTCTGCTAGCTTAATGCGCATGAATTTAATCAACAGGGTGCTCAATTTTTGTGTATGTTGTATGCAAATGTCTGATTTTGACTTCACTGATTTGAACTAATTTACGTGTCCTTTAAGTGGCAGCACTCACAGTTGGATCATGCTTTCAAGAAGTAGCAGAAGAAGATGGAAAATTCAGATTAAAACAACAAAATACGATGATGGAAGCAACAGCAATTTGTCCAAGCACTTGTGTGAGGAAGTCGAGAACAGGTGGAGTATTGCAAAGTAATTGTAGTGTGCATGTGTAGAGGCTCATGTTCAATGGAGTGTGCTTGGAAAGACTTTGAAAACTATGCATTAGACTTGGGCTGCATCCAAAATCATATACTTCCCTGCTATCCAACTTATTTTTTCCCTTAAGAGTGGGCGCGGCCATTTGTAAATATTATCGGTCTGGCTTCTGGTCTCATCCGCGACCAGCTATTTTTAGTTGTACAAAACAGCTTGTTTTGCTGCTTGATAATGCACATTGGTGTGTCTTACCATATTATTTTAATGTATTATCTTAATTATGAACACACAGTTTTTTTTAGTGCAAACAGTTTTACCATATACTGCACACTGTTATTCTTCTCATTATTTCCTTATAGCGGCTAACTGAACCAGAATTCCCGCCCATAACAGAGTAGTATATCTGGAGTCGCAGTATTCATAAAATAGTGGACAAAAAGTACCTGGATGACCTGCTATTTCTGACGAGATTCTGAAATGCGCATTAAATAGACACTTAGCAGCTGGTAGGTCACATGACCATAACAAACGTAGTATATCGGAATCACATTGACATACAGGTTTATACTGTATAAAACATACTTTTTTAAGCAGTTGTGAAGGAAATGAAAATTCATTCTATCTATTTTTTAAATCCATGTTATTGATCTTATTTTGAATCATTCATCCATTCATGTGTTTCATTTATTTAAATTTCTTTAACCTCACAATTTTTGAAATTGTGAAATGACAGACCTCTGTCTGGTGATGTAAGAAGGACTTCACCAATCATTTGGTCCATTTAAACCCCGCCCATGCATGCATGCATTCTTCTGCCCTAGTTGTTGAGTGCAAAGCCCACATCTCAAAACCCAATCAACAACCAATTGATAGAGCTGATAGAATTTCCTGCTCTACATTTTTTCATTTTCGATAATCTGTTACACTGCAGAAGAAGTGTAGGTCACAATATGAAAGAAATGATCTGATGCTACTACCGTTTCACTGTGACTTTAAAAGTCATTTATCAATGTGCTGCCAGTCATTCCAAAAGAAATCCACGCGATCTAGAGTTTTGTGTAAGGGCTAAAGATTTCCCCACGCAGATTTCGCTCATGTTCAAGTTGGTCACACAAATTTGCCTCGTAGACCACCAGAAAGCTGTTTGCTTTGAAATTGACTTCTTTGTGACAAGTGCTTCATTAATCTCAATCCTATTGACAGTGGACCTGTATTTGTATGCGAAATGTCATATCAGAGTTTGTTCAGACCGTTTACTCAAAGTATGAGTAATAATAATACTGATGTCAGCACTAATACACTTAATTTTGGGAATTCCTTGACCACAGTTTCATGATAACAGTGGAATAAGTGTTGCACTCTTACACTCATCTGGAGTGTAACGAGGTTTACGATCAATTTACGCATAAACAAACGAGTCAGTGAGACGTAGGCTGTAGCCTGTTGTCAGTCATCGCTTTTTCCCCCAACAAAAGACGCTCCTTCTCCTCATCTGCTACCAAACTCCCTCCCACCCCCCATCTCTGCTCAAGTTGCACTCCCTGCATACCACTTCCTTTTCACTCTCTTTCTGCCCTTTTCTTCCCTCCACCCCCTCTCCTTGCTCATGTTATCTTTTGTCAGGCCTTCCTCCTCTCTCTATCTGTCACTCCCCAAAGCTGTCTTGCATCAAGAAAACAGTAGCTTTAACCCACTTCTGAAAGCTGGGAGATTCACATTCATTTAAACTCCTCAAATCAAACAAATATTTATATCATCCACTGTCGGATGCTAATGGTATAAAAACATAGCTCAACTGACTGCTTGTACAAAAGTGAAACTACATTTTTTTTTATTGCATTTTAGTTGGACACTTCATTTGCTGTTCAGCCAGCCGTGAAAGACTGCGCTCTGGCTTTTTCTGTTTTTCTGGTCTGCCCTTCCCCCCTATTGCACAAAGTGCCACACGCTTCCTGTTTACACTTGAAACAACTGGACTGGGAGACAAGAGACGAGCTGTGTCATCACTGAACCTCAAGTTTCTTTTCTGTTGCCTTCAGACATGGTTATGAAGACGTGCACCATGCACTTTCGAATCCACCTGCTGTAGTGTAAACACTGTATGTGTTCATTATGAAGAGGAAGTTTTCTTCACAGAGGGTTTTTAGGAACTTTATGTGAGGAGTTCACTCAAGAATAAAACTTCTGTTATCATTCTCAGGTCACTCCATATCTGTATGCGGATGTATTTTTTAAAGAGTCTTTGCTATAAATGAAAATATCAATTATTAGTCACTGATAAAAATGCATGCAAGAGTTAGCCATGTTAATTAAGAACTGTCATTGCATGGGAAGAAATGGATAAGCGACAGGAATGTATTTTCATTTTTAGGTGAACTAATTCTTTAAAGACCTGGGAGCTTCTGCATTTTAAACATGCCTGCAATACCTACTGTAGAAGTAATAAACATCTTGTCCCTTCTTCTTCTTGATCCCTTTGGCTTTGAGCTAGTCATTCAGGCCCACTTCCTGAGTGGACAAGATGACGTAGGCTTTGCCGTAAATGTGGTTCCATAGAGCTGAAATCTCTTTCCATCCGTACACACCGCAACAATTTGATCATGGACTGATCTAAATATTTCGCCACTTACTGCCAACATTTGTGTTTGATGATGTCTGATGTCAGACCCATGAAAGATTTAAAGCTTTTATAGATAAAACTAAGGGTGGGCACTATATGTGGGCACAGCATTATTACATTTACATTTTTTTTTTCTATAAGTGTACATTTCACAACAGTAACATTTTTGTGAAAAAGTGATTTAAAAAAACTACTGAAAAATACCTTTTAAAGACATTTATGTGAATTAATTACTGCTTCACAGTTTGGGGTTAGTAAGTTTTTTTATTTTCTTGAAATAACATTTATTTAGCAATGACATATTACGTTCATCAAAAGTGACACTAAAGACACTTTAAAGGAATAGTTCACCCTAAAATGAAAATTTGTTTTACATCACTGGCTCATCAATGCATCCTCTACAGTGAATGGCTGCCATCAGGATGAGAGTCCAAATAGCTGATAAAAACATCACAAATCGACAAGTAATCTACACGACTGCAGTCCATTTATAATGTTACAGAAGGTTTCTGTTTCAAATAAATGTTGTTATTTTGAACTTTTCATTCATCAAAAAATTACAAAATCTTTCACAAAAAAAGTATTATTATTAAAATCTCTCCACTATACATTTCTATGCCCATTTTCACATTTTGGATATAGCCTTCCACACTGACAGTTATGTTGGCAACTATACATAATTACTAATGCTGTCAAACGATTAATCACATCCAAAATAAAAGTTTTTGTTTACATAATATATGCGTGTGTACTGTGTATATTTATTATGTATATATACATACACTCACATACAGCATATATTTTGGAAATATTTACATGCATATACATTTGTATATTTATATTCTTATATTTTATATATAAATCTATTTAATATATAAACATAACATTTTTCTTAAATATATACATTCATGTGTTTTTATATATACATAATAAATATACACAGCACACACACATATATTATGTAAACAAAAACTTTTATTTTGGATGTGATTAATCGTTTGACAGCACTAATAATTATTAAATATATTTGGACTAATTTCAAAATTATTTTATAATTTATTAAAATAACTTGAATTGAAATAATTTATTGAAATAATCACTTGATTTCCTTCTTAACTCACTTTTCTCTCGATGTTTATGGGCAGCAGGACAAACACTAGTAGAAAAGTTTGACTAGTTGACATCACATTGGAATTGTTGGACATTTTCTTTCTTACCATCTTTTTCTCATTTTCATTCTAAATATACAATGATTGGAAACGATTGGAACGCAAATTCCCTGCAATGATGCTTTTCGATGTTTCATTACTACAGATTTCGAACAAGTCTGTTGCCCTACTTTGGTGACAATTTCATTCATATTGTAAAAAGCCAGCTGGTATTTTCGCAACAGTTTCACATCCTCCTCCTCCTAGTTTTTTATTTTTTATTTTTTAAGTTCTCCATCTACAGTCACATACATATCGAAATAAATTGTATGTGCATTTTGTGGGTGTGCAGGCTGGCATCTGAAAGTCTGGTTGATTTACAGATGGCACGTAGCGCAGAACCAAGAACATTAGATCATCATTTCGTCGTCTTCTTCTCCGTCACATTGGACGCAAGCAAGAAGCAAATTCAATTAAAACACCAAAACAGACGTCCACCAGGAAGAGAGGGAGCAAACACGGCAGCGGACATGCGTCTCTTTGTTTTTGTAATTCACTTAGACCGGGGATTAGCGTTCCACCCACACGTGCTGCGCATTTGAGACATCACGAAGGAGTCAGGCGACACCTCAGGCCTCTACTGCTCCTTTCAAACACTTTAGTTCTTTCTTTTGTGGCCTTCCTGCAGCGTTATATATGAGTTCCTACAGGGAAAGGCCAGACACATTCACAGATGCTCAAACATCATTTACATAATAGCCGTTGTGTCCACTCTGTTTTATTTCTTGTTTTTCAGAGAACATCCAATTGAATTTGTCTAATGCCTCAGTCTCAAGTACAACTATAATTTTAAACACTAATTTGTTGTATAATGCCATCGTAGTGGTTGTTTTGTGCTTCCTGCAGGCTGTATTATGTAAAATCCTGCTGAATGTCTGTGACTAATAGACTCGTCTCTCTATTATGAAGGCTAATTATGGTTGAGGAGCAGAATGAGATGTTTGTTTCCTCGATTTCGACCGCTGTAGCTACCTAAATCAGAGGCTAACATCATGAGAAACAATGACTCTCTCTTGTTATCCATGAAACGGGATGTGTACTCCTCCATTTGTTTGATCCACTTAAATACTCATAGGACTAAAACAGGAAAACAACACAAAGGTCAGCTGAGAAAGACTGATATAAACCCTGCCTTTGTCTAGAGGACATGAACTGAAGGTCATGAGATGTTGACTTGAATACATAAAAAGCTGCCTACAGGAGGTAGATCTGTGTTTACGCAACTTCATATTGTGACACTAGCATTGGAGTTTACTTTTAAGCATGCAGGCGAACTGGGGATAATCTGCACTTCTAATTTTCGCTTTGAGTAATCATTGTGGCTTCAAAAAAGGTTGTCCAGGTGTGATAAGAGCCTCCAGGGTGTTGTTGCTATTGTTTTTTGCAATGATGCTACAGTAGAGCACAAAAAATTAAAGCCTATTCAGGGCTCAAGCAAACAAGCCTATTCAGAAAGACAAAATGACTATCAATAGCGAGACACTTCAGAGTCATTAAAATGAGTATCCAAGGTGAACACAACATTGGTAGTACAGTTGTTAATGTACTCTAATTTTTGTTAAAGTGCTGATATTACTTCAGTTTAAAACTGAGTGTTATTTTGAGCTAAATAAAATAACTTTTATTTATTTCTAAAATTCTGTGTAGTTCTAAATAGTCTCTTTCTGGTATCCATGCGACTATCAGGCAGAAGTTACTATTTATCTCCTCCAAATGGTCTTGAAAAAAGTCTTGTCAACAATCTCTGTCATAGGTTACAATGTAAAGTCTGTCTGATGTTTTTTTCATGAATTTGTTTACTCAGACAGTTCATGTAAATGAACCATTTTCACAAATTCACTGATTTATTGAATCTTGAATGTAAACATGTACAGTGTTTATTGTAGTGTTTATTCTGGTACAATGCCTTGCTCCCTAGACTTCCATTGTAAGTGTACCCTACAACTTTGCTTGTTTTCACAAACCGAAATACAGGTCAAAAGCCCAAACCCATAAGACCTTTGTTCATCTTTGTAACACAAGTTAAGATATTTTTGATGAAATCCGAGAGCTTTCTGACCCTGCATAGACAGCAACGCGACTACCAAGTTCAATGCCCAGAAAGCTAGTAAGGACATCATTAAAATAGTCCATGTGAATTCAGTGGTTCAACCTTAATTTCATGAAACTACAAAAATACTTTTTGTGCACAAAGAAAACAAAAATAATGACTTTATTTAACAATTTCTTCTCTTCCGCGTCAGTCTTCAGTGCTGGGGAAAGTTTAGAAGACAAACTTGTACCGACCGTCGGGAAATGGCATTATCACCCGGATGTGGGTCACTAACACAGGGGTTACAGGTTCAATCCCAGTAAGGCATGAGCCAGTAACGGACCCTGGAGAGTTTGTAGATCATAATCCAGCCATGTTACAAGTGTGCCCTTGAACGAAGTGCTTAACCCCAGGTTACTCTAGCGGGGCTGTTCCTGTAATTAGTGTGCTGTCAGTTTGAATGAAGAGCATTAGCTAAATGGCAGTTAACTGCACATGTCTATCCTACTTTAAGGTCACATTACAACAACTTTTTGGTGTGTTGAAATAGCATTCAGTTGTATTTTAATAAGGTACAATAAACGGTCACAGATCACTGACAAATAACTTATGAATCAGTTTAGTTGAAGAGTGGCATGAAAGTCAGTGACATTTATCTTTTTTGTGTAAAATTACATACGCACACACAGAAAGTGAGAGCAAAACATGATCTTTCTATTCTTTCTTTCCATTCTAATCAAACAAGCCCCATAATAACAAAGCATCATAATCTCATTGATTAAAGTTTTTTGGACAGGCTTTCATTTGGATTCAGGCCATTTATACTGTGATCCAGCGACAGCAGCTTTTTATCACCATTTTGGATCCAGCTTTAAGTTCCTAACCCAATGTCAGCATATGCTGCTTTACGGTCATTTAAAACACTCAATTCTAGATTAACGAAGATTGATATGGGTTTCTGCAGTGCCCCAGTGCACAGTACGTGTTTATCATGTGACTGAACTAGAAAAGGATGGGTTCGCTGCACTGTGTTGTTAAACAAGACAGTGACCCAACACCCTACACTGCTCTCCAAGGCACTTCTTGTTAATCGTTTCCTGTCATTGTATGTTAGAGGAAGGGGAGTGGAAGCGATCTGTTTTCATTTGAAAAAACAGCTTGCTTGTTGAGTCATAGTCTCTGACAGCCTCGCAGGGCTATTGTTCGTCTCCTTTATTTGTGTGCTTTTGTTCGACAGAAGGATGTGCAGGTCCAATCATAAAGTTTTAAAATAATTTGAGTGCAAGAAGAATGATTCTTGAAAAAAAAATCACTTGGTTGAGTGTTTTGCTGCATGCCAATTAACCGAATGGTTAGTACAGGAAATCCTGAGATTGAGTAGTAACTACAATAGTCATAGTAACAGTCGGTGAGGGACTATTGATTAGATCTATTGATTGTGAGAGCTGAAATCAGTAGGAGCAATTTGCCAAGACAGGAAAACAGAGAAATGTGTAGTGTGTCCTCGAATACCATCAAGAAGCATATAGTGGATGTTTCTTATGCACGAGGAAGAACAAAGATGGGAAAATGTTTTGACACCGAGTAACTCTCCTAACTGTAGCTCAAAAGGTCAAACCTTTTATCTTGTATCCTGTGAGAAATTTATGAAGTTTTACTGAACACATATTCCTTTTCTGCATCCTTCACTTCTGGTTTAGAAACACTTTGGCATGGACATGCCCAGCTTTTTGTCTTTTCACCATTTTGTTTATATGAATAGTTGTTCAACCAGATTCACTCATTAAATCATAAGGGCAGGTTCACACATTCTCATGCATGAACAACAGACGGTCAACCTTTTGTAAAGTGCAAAAGGAGGTGTAGCATTTGAAATATTAAATTGCTGAAACTACATCCTAAAAGCATGTGTTTCTCAAATATTTGAGCCAAGTACAACTGTCACCATGAATGTTTATTTGATATAATTTAGCAAATAGAAATCTCTTTGCTTAAAGTGATATTTCACACAAATTAAAGTTCTATCATGACTCTCTGAAGATTTTAGGATGGTAACGGATATAACAATGTTAATGTATTTGGTCTTAGAGGAATAGAACTGCTACGCTGCTGAATTGCTGCTAATTTTAGTTATTGCTGTTGTTGTATATTATTGCTGCTGCTGCAAAGCAAGTACAGGAACTTGCTACTGCCAAAACGGTGCTGTGAGTATTTAAGACATACTGCTGCTGCACAACATAGCATACATAATAACCTGTAACAGATTTAGACAGGTGGTGCTGGGGAAGGTGGAGGGTTTCAGAGGAACTCTCAAAGCGCACTGCGAAATACTCTAGTGAATGCTAACCAGCCATTTAAATGTAAGGCAGTAAGCTCATCAGCTTGTGCCTAGTAATTTAATGATGTGAATATCATCAATTTGGGTTAACGACCCATCATTTCTGGCAACTTGGCATTTCTGTCATAATTTATACACCGCTATGTTGCTTCAGACTGGTATGACTTCAAGTCTTCTGTGGAACACAAAAGAAGATTTTTAAAAAAAAAATATATATATGTTTTGTTCATATAATGAAAGCCAATGAGCTTTGGAACCCAGGATTCTTCAGAATGTCTTCTTTTATGTTCCACAGGAGACAGAAAAGTCATAGATGTTTGGAACGACATGATACAGAATCTTTATTTTTGAGAATCTTGTTAAGGCTTGTGAGCAACATACACAAAATGCTGAACTCATATTTTGGATGCTGCTGTTACAGAGGAACAATAATGGAAAGAATCCAAACAGTAATGGAGAGATCTCTCTTCTCTCCAAGTGTGCTCTCCATTTTGAACAACACCTTACTAATGCACCTCAACTTCATCTAATACTTCTTGTGTTTTTAACGTAGCTGAAACATGTTGCTAGCAACAATAAGGTCATGGGTTCGATTTCCTGTGAATGGATAAATGTAAAATGCAAATGTAACATGAAAGAACATGCGTTTGATTCCCAGAGAATGCATAAAGAAAATGTACTTTGAATGTAAGTCACTTTAGATAAAAACATTTGCCAAAAGCATGAATGTAAATATGACTAGACAAACATGTTTTCAAAAAGTACTGAAAACTTGCAAAATTGAAAACTTGGAGTGGATTTAGAGTGGCGTAAACTCACATACTCTGGTCAGACAATTACCCTCCTCCACACTGGAACAATAAGGGTCAGTCCTTTCTATTAGTCATTACACAGCCTCTGACCAGAGAAAACAGCCAGCAGAAAGGGGGACTTTGTGGGGGGCAGTTTCCTCAAAGTATCCCCTTACTCTCAGACAAAAGGCTTGTTCAGTCTGATAAGTGTCTGAATGTGTGAGACTGGGACAAACCAGTGACAACTGGTCAGGAGAATGAGTCACGGTGTCTGATTTTTAATAATAATAATATATATATATATATATATATATATATATATATATATATATATATATATATATATATATATATATATATATATATATATAATTTTTTAATAAGTCTATTTTTAAATAAAATATTAAATAAGTATATATATATTTTTTTTCAATATCAAAAACACATTTTATATAATTTTATTTTACAATTTATAAAATAAATACAATTTAAATAAATAAATAATATTTATATTTTATTAATATTTTCTATAATATTTTATTGATTTCTTTATGGGGGTTTTTATCAGTCAAAAAAGAAAAAATATATTCTGAAAAATTCTGTAAAATGAGCTACTCTGTGATGCTATGTATCATATGTAATTATAAGAAAACATATGATAATGTATTTTCAGAAGGTAGTGCAATTCCATTAGAACAAATCTAGGTCAAAATACGGCGTGATAGATGGAAATAAACGAAGCAGCGACAAACACAAACCCATTATTCACAGCTCTCCTTAGTCAGTCCTGGCCTTTGTCTACAAAACCCTGCCAACAGTTTTGGCAAGTGTGTAATCATTCTTCTGTCTGCATAATTCAAACGTGGCACACATGAATTATGCACACTGCGGAATGATTAGTGTCTGGATTTAGCATCGAGAAAAATAAACACTGAACAGTTTTAATTTGTGAGAGACTCTCAAGGTTATGTATTTCATTGCACTGGAGTGCCTTTACGTGAAATCAGAAAAAGTTGATTTCTTCTGGTTGCGATCATTTAGATATAAAACTGTTGTTTAAAAGGAAGACATACATGGTGGTTTGTGCTTGAAGGAGATCTTCTGGAGGGCAGGGGTGATGATATTGAGATATAATGACATAGTTGAGAAGTGCCGTGTTGGGTAAACACAGGAAGGGCCTCATTGTGGAAAGAAAGAAAGAGACGAGGAGGGGTGAGAGAAGAGAATAAAGCCTGGAGGAGGAGTGTGCCAGCAAGCTGGTGCTGGTGTGCCTCAATAAAATGCAAGGGGCTTCAGACAGGACACAAACCAGGGCTGACTGCCTGTTGTATCAGCGAGACGGTCCCCAGAGAGAGGCCTTACACAAAACACCCAGTCCCATCCCACAATGAAGAATGTGGCATCCTGACTACTGCTAAACAGCAGACATCAAAAGCTGTGTATACGCCACTGGCCGCACCAGTGAGGATATCCAAATTAATAATTAGCCTACACAATGCTTTCGCACACTGACACACATTGATGTCATTACAGCAAACCAACTAGAAACATGTAGTTTCTCTTTGATTAGACATTTTGATGCTCTAAATCAGGGGTTTTCAAACTTTTCAATTCCAAGGACGTCCAAATATAGCAATCTCCCTGGGAGGAACCTCTTTCCTAAAATATGAAGTCAGCTATGTATTTTAATGGATACAGAGACATTTGTAAGTACACAGTTATACGACAGCAAAGAAATTATTCAAAAAAACATGCTGTTTCCTAAATAAATATTTTGCATTTATTTGTGATTGTATTAAAGCCAATTTGTATTTTTGAATGAATTCATGTAATTATTTTTGAACTATTTATATGTTCGAACTTCATATAAATAATTCAAAAATAATTACATGAATTATAGAAATAATATATATATATATATATATATATATACACACACACACACACAAACACTGTACATATTGATTCCTACCTTTTTAATATATATGTATTTATTTATTTAGTTTTACAAAATTATATTTTCCACTACCTAATATTAGAAAATTTGAGAAATATTTTTGTGTAGCTTGCGCGCACACACACACACACACACACACACACACATGCATACATGTGTATATATACATTCTAATATAATGTGACATGTTTCACTTTCTTTTGTCTTAAAGCTATTCAGCAGTACACAGTAAAGTTAATAAACATTAGAATGGACAGCTGGGCTGTTTAAGAGACACCTACAGCCACTGCTACTGGCCAGGCCACAGATTCACCCCCTCGTGACAAGATTTCAGGGTCCTGTGGTGAGTGTGGAAATGTGTACTCAGGTGACTGGGGGTAATTACTACAGGGGTCTGTCCCTAAGGCACGCACTGTAAACGACAAGTAATCACTGGACAGGATAACAGGGAAGACACAGGAAATAGCGCATCTAAAAGGGAGGATGAAAGAAACGAGAGCGCAGCATGGAGAGAAAGCCAAAAAAGGCCGTGCGACCCCCTCTGAGTTCATAAATGTTCACAAGCAGCTGCGACTCCAGAATGTGATGCGTGAGTATTAGTTGTCTCCAGATTGAACGTCCACGTCTTATACTTCCTCTGGGACGTCGGAGCAGAAGTGTGGCCTCTCTGTGTGCCTGCATTGTCAGTTGCACGCATGCAACGATGCAGTCTCGGTGAGGCAGGTCTGAATGAGCTTCTTTGAGCTCATCCATTGTAGGAGACAGCTGGCCCCCCTGTTACTTCTCCCCTCACTGGGGGGCAAAGGGCACCCGGCACCAGGGGATTGTGTTTCCCGTCTCATTCATCTCCATTGAGAGAGAACAGCTCCCTCTCTCTGCTTCTCTCTCTGTCTGGGTTCCTCAGAATGACACATTGTTGTTGAGCAGATGACGAGGGTTTGTGCCACAGGCTCAGGAATGTGTGGCATGACTAAAGACTTTTTCATGTTTGGGGCTGAACATCAGTGAGGCCTATTCACACCATGCCCAAATTTCGATTTGGAAAAACCCAAAAGATTATAAAATGTAACAATGGATCTCTATGAACGCTGAAAAATTGTAGTGTGATGAATTACTTATTTATTCTGAGAGCAAGACATGTTTTATTTACTTATTTATTTTTATTATTATTATTATTAGTGCTGTCAAATGATTAATCGTGATTAATCACATCCAAAATAAAAGTTTTTGTTTACATAATATATGTGTGTATACTGTGTATATTTATTATGTATGTATAACACACATACAGCATATTTTTTGAAAATATTTACATGTATTTACATGTATATTTATATTTAAATAATTTATATGATATATAAATATAATTAATATATAAACGTAACATATTTTTCTTAAATATACACATGCATGTGTGTGTATTTATATATACATAATAAATTACACAGTGCACACATATATTATGTAAACAAAAACTTTTATTTTGGGTGCGATTAATCGTGATTAATCATTTGACAGCACTAATTATTATTATTATTATTATTATTATTATTATTATTATTATTATTATTATGTTGAGCAATTCATTCAGGTATGCTTATGAGAATGATTTCATGGGAAAATTGTATTACTCAGAGGGTTTTCTTTTTTTATAGTTCATTATATTTAATTTTATTTAATTTTAGATTATTCATATTATATTATATTGTATACAGTAATATTCTTACATATTATTACCATTTAAAATAATTGTTTACTGTTTTTTATTCCGCAGCCATTACTCCAGTCTTATTATCCTCAGACATAATAATATGCTGATATCGTTATCAGGAAACATTTCTTGGTTTTATCAATGATGAAAATAGTTGTGCTGCTTAATATTTTTGTGGAAACCATAATACATTTTGTTTTCAGGATTTTTTGATGAATAGAATGTTCAAAACAGCAGCAAAAGTCTTTTTTTAAAAATGTAAAAGTCTTTATTGTCACTTTTGACTAATTGAATGTGTCCTTGCTAAATAAAAGTATTAATAAAAAGTACTGTAGTTTATATAGCCTATAAAGATTAAAAAATAAAAAAAGGTAATTGTGAAATAAAGTAAAACGAAATCACAGCTTATAAACATAAAGTCACATATATGAGAAACAATGTCAAAATTTTGAGAAATAAAGAAATAAAGCTGCAGTTGTGAGATGTGAGTATTATATATATATATATGTGTGTGTGTGTGTGTGTATATATATATATATATATATATTATTTTTACTCTGAGGCATAAACATCTCATTGCTGGTGAGACTTGGTGTGAATGTAATTCACAAGCTTTTTCACAAGCTCTCATTTTAAATCACTCAATAAATATGTTCAAATGCATTAATTTAGACATTGCTAAATACCTGCTTAAGGATTTCAAATCTAACATCTTGTATCTCCTATCTTGTATCTTCTTCACCCCCCCAGAACTAGACATAACAAACAAACTGATATGAAATCTCCCATTATCAGAGAAGGTGAGCTATCACAGCGCAAGTCAGTTTGGTCAGAGGCTGTGTAGCAGAAAAGTGGAAAGGAACCGAGTGACCAAACTGGTGTATTTGAGCTATTTTAAGTTGTCTGTGTCTGTCTCTCTTAGATCAGACTCCAAATATAGCTCCCCTACATCAAGCACTCAAAACAAGGCTCCTGCTCCTGGGCTCAAATCCACTTATATAATGTCAGCCTTATTCAAGAGCAGCTCAATCTCACCATCTGGGGCTAATCACAGATGCCACCCTCCCTGTTTATTTCGGAGGAACTTCATTCTGTTTAGGCCCCTGCATTTATTTGTGTCCTGCTGCCAGTACAAGGTCAATTGTCTGTGACACATGTTTTGAGAAATGACAGTGTAGGAGGTTGTTTGCTTCCATTTGGATGCGAAGAGCAAATTTAGCAAAAACAAACTTGGTGCAACCCAGAGGCCGCCCTCAGTATCCTGTCATTTTTTGAGTACAATGGAACCAGGGGAAGTTGGAGAAGCTTCCCAGAGCTTTTTAGAGCTGTGTTGTGTCGCTGGGCTCGGAGGCTTCATCTAAGATTAAATTCTCATTACTAGGGACAATGTCCTCTGTGTGAAGTTTCTGGTCACAATGATGAGGATCTGTTCCTTCTGTTTTTCATCATCTTCACAAGCACTCAAACACCTGCACCACTGGCCAAGTGTACAAACAGAAGTGTATTTTTTATATAAATATTGTTTGCTGCTTTGTAAACAACACTAGAATGTAGCCTAAAGAATCAGGCTTATACTGTGAATTAAACTAAATGTTCAACAATGCACAATCCTATTTAAACATACAGAGCATCCGTACGACAAAACATTATAATTATATACATATATATATATTATATATTATAATCTTTTAAAATATAATTACATTAAAAAAATATTGTCTAAAATATGTTTTATAAAGTACATTCACCAAAACGTGTTTTAATATATTTCATATAATAAACAATAATAATTTTAATATAATATGCAATAATATATAATAATGGGCAAAAGTAATATTTTAAATAATAAAATTAAATTAAAATTAAATTAATTAATTAAATAAATAAATATATTTTTTTTATTTTGTTACATTTTTATTGTCTAAAAATGCTTTAATAAATACATTCACCAAAAATGTATTCACCCAAAATGTATTTTTTTTTAAATGATAATGTAAATGTTTCTTTACCCTTTGAAGTACATTTTGTAAAATATTGAAATGTTCAAAATATGTTTCCTTAAGCTGCACTGTTTGAAGCATGTATTTGAAAAAAAAAAACTATATTCCATAACTTAATATGACCTAGGTAATACAACGTTTTTATGAAGTATAAAAATCTAATTCACATTTGAGAGAGGCTCCATGTTGATTTTTTTCCATATTGAAAATTTTTCCATATATATATATATATATATATATATACACATACATACATACATACACACACACACACACACACACACACACACACACACACATATATATATATATATATATTCTTCTCCTGAAGGCCGTCTTTCTTTAAAAATATATTTTTGACTGTATGGATATTACTGTTCCACCCTAGAAACTACTCAAAACTCCTTAGCATCCCAGAATACTCTAGCAACACCCTAAGAACCACCCAAATGACATTTACGATATAGTTCTTCATGAGTAACTTTTTTATAAAGTATAAAAATCTATTTTGCGTTTGTGACAGGCTCCACATTGATAGAGCTCACACTAACTGTATTTTTTTTCTTTTCTTTTCTTGAAGGCTTTCTTTGAACATGATGGACACCTCTTTGCTTGTTTATGTCACATATTTTTCTTTTGTCATATTGTTTGTATTGTTTGTACATGAATTGCTTTCTTCCATCTTGAATCATGGCCTTGATACTTCCTTGCAGCATGCATGAGAAGGTCACAGCTGTGGTTGTTGGTATGGAAATGATGTTAATATAAAGAAACTGATGTTTGGGTTGATTTTGCAGTAGAAGAACTTAAATGTTTTGTTTGTGACATGTAGTAGTTTGTGTTTAAAGCTCCTGTGTTACTCACAGACTCAAGAGCAGCTCTTTTGTTTGCTCCATGTGCAGGTGCACGGTCAAACAGCCTCGCTGGAGGAGCGGTTTGATATAGGAATATCCTTTGTCTGCTGGAGGTTTGTTGATTCTGTGCTTATGGGCGCAGCATCAGGGCAGCATTGTGACGCTGCAGTTTTGGGGAGCAGCTGGGCTCGGGGCAGGAAGATCCGTTAAACAGGCACCTTTTGTGGATCAGCTGTTTCTGTCAGTGCTTTGTCGATCTCCATTGATTCTCCCTCCTCCTTTAACCCAGACCAGAGAGTGGTTTTGACATGCTAATGCCATGCCTGCAACGCACAGCCCAGCTGGAGAGCCTTATGCCTTAGATGTGGAAAGTGGTAGGGAGAAAGAGAGAGAGGCACCAGGATGAAGCGTGCCACAGTCAGGGATTATGGAAATGATCCTGTCTTTTTTTAGTCCGTCACACTAACTCTCTCTCTCTCTCTTTCAAGCTTGATGGGTTGTATGCTGTACTTGAGCTGAGAGATTGGGTCAGCTTTAAAAGCTGTGATGTATGTATTCAGATCAGAGTGCAAATATGGGAAACCCTTGGAAAACTAAAAGCTTTATGTATTCCACTCAGAACATACTTAATATGTGCAAATCCAATGCGGTCATTCTGGTATTGTCAGTGTAAAGCTTTTGTTCCACAACAAGAGACCTGTATGAGATGTTGATTTTTTTGTAATTTTTTTATAGACAGCTTACCTTTGCCAGTATACAGTAAAAACAGACATAAAAGTTTAAGCAATAAAAGTAGAGTGTAACTATACATATGTTATACTTAATCTAAACTATTTTAAATAATTTAAAAAATGCAATATTTATTAAATGATTTTTTAAATCACCACCACCGACAACAACAACAATTATATTTTTATTGTTCAATAAGTATTAATAATTATTGATACTTTAACAATTTATTACTTCATTATTAATATAATTTGTTGCTGTTATTATTGAATATTTGTATTGATAATTTTAATAATTAAAATATTTTTTACATATTAATAATAGTTCTGATTACTTATCAGAACTATTATATTATTTATTGTATTATTATTGTTTCAATTGTTTTAATAAAAAGCTAATAATAAAATAAAAAAAAGCTAATAAAATAAAATGAATTTTATTATTAATTAATTGTTAATAATTGTTACTTTACGGAATGTATTATTGTTATTATTATTATATGTTATTATTGAATATTTCTATTAATTATTTTAATAACAAATATATTTTTTATGATTTGTTCATATTAATAATTATTGTTGTTATTATTTATTATTGTAACAATTACTACAAGGTGATTAAAATTTGTGACCATCGTGCGCGCACACACACACACACAAATTATATCACTCCTAAATCAAGACTGCAGTGTAAAATATTGCCCTTTTCTCTTTTTTTTTCCAAAGTATTTAACTTTTTTAAAAAACTTTTTTTAAACATTAATAACATATGAGATGAATAAATGCACTGAATAAATGCTTCTGTCCAGTGTGTCTTTCAAAAGGCATTTAATTGTGCAAATATATGATAATGGTGATGCATTTAATATGCATAGCATTAGAGTACTGATTGTTCATGTCTGATTGTGCAACTTTATATACATGAAGCAGAATACAAAGTAAATGTCAGTTGCTGATGTTGTTCTGCCATGTCAATGTTGAAAAACCTTTATTTGATTTAACTGAATACCTTCATGTCATTTGACACATTTCTCATAGTACAACAAGCTCAGTCTGCCTCCATGTCCTCCATTCATACAGCATCTGATTGGCAGCAGACATTGGTTCTCCAGAGCAATCTGTCAGTCCCGTGTGATGGTGACATCTGCGTATGGGCGACTGGAGGATTAACACGTAACAAAAGGGCAGCCTGCAACCTCCACCACGACGAGCATGCTTGATCCTTTTTGTAGTTCATGTGACACACACAAGAGCCTGTCTGACATCTCAGATACATTTTGCACATTATGGGATTTAAGACTATGTGTGTTTTTAGGCTTTTAACATTTTGTTTACATGAAGTTGTCCAATGCAACTATAATCCATTCCTTCTGGTAACTACATCTGTGATGTAAAAACTGCAGTGTATTTAGCACCAGCTTTCACATGCATATTGGAAAGCAATTCATTTGTCAGAGTTGAAAAAGCATGGTTATGTTAAATTTGTAGCATTTAGATTGTCAATAAAATAACTCTACATTGCTAGTTTTCGAATATGTATTTAAATCGTGCAAAGAGTGCAGTGCTTCAGAGATTTGTAGGTCGTTTTCCCTCGCTGTTTTGACTCCATGGGTGAGGACACAGTCTCTTGGATGGTACCTGGGCGACAGGTGGTGAATCAGCAGTGCTTCCCTCCTCATAATGTAGATGTGTGTGTGTGTTAGAAGCAATGCAGATTAGAACACAAAATTAGCCCAGACCTTCTGAGTAATTTATATGGAATATGTGGACATTTATGGTTATTTGATGTATGGATTAATTTTTAGCTCAATAATTTTATATTTCCCTTGATGAGACTAACCCTCTGGTATTGTTCATTTGGGGGTCACAAGTGTTGTTTGCGGTCAAAACTGACCGAACACCCGAAACGTAATTTTTGTTTATTTTCAATAAAATCAATGTAATATATTGTTGTTCCATAATATTTTTTCTTTTTTCTTTTGTATTTTGAGATAAAAATTAATATTTGTACTAATTAATATTTATGCAATAATTATGATCAATTTTTTTTCCCATTTCAAAATAAATAAATAAATAAAATTCTAAGATTTTGATATTACTTTTCAATTATGGCAATATTTCATGTTAAAATAGAGACAATGACTTTAAAATCCAATTTTTGAAATCAGATTAGTGCCATCTGGTCAGAGTAAAAAAAGAAAAACATCTGTAATTACATGGTTTAGCCTTTAGATTCCTATATAGCTCTATATAAAAGGCTTATAAACTCTCTAGTAGTTTTTAGGCATAAAGACTTATTTTTATTAAGTCGTGGATCTGGATATACTGTATATTTAGACATTCTCAAAGACAACTTTTTGTAAAGGTTTAGATTTTTTTTGTTTGAAATTTTGGTTTGAAATGTTAGTTTTTGCATTAATTTTACTACAGTTGAACGTGAACACAGAGAAAGGCATTTTGTTACACATAACATTAAAATTCAACAAAAATGTAACAAAAAATGAACAGGAATGCTTTATCAGAGATTAATCAATCTGATTTCAACCTCTTATTTGAGTCTTCTGGCTCAAGTTTGCCATATTGTTACAGCCACACCAGTTCATTTGTGTGTGTATAATAGTGTGTGTGTGTGTGTGTGTGTGTTTGTTTGAGTGTGTGTGTCTGTTTTGTACTCTTGATGTTTTAGTGAATAACCCCTTCCTTGGTGTCTGTGTTTTGACTGCATTTTTGCCCAAATTATTGATTTTATTTCATGCATTTGCAGAAACATGCTTTGTGTTACAGTCACACTAGTTCATATATGTGTGTCTGTGGGGGGTGGGGGGTGGGGGGGGTGGAGTGTCTATTTTGCACTCTTGATATTTTAGAGTGTCACCCCTTTATTGCTGTGCACTCTTTTTCTGCATCGTGAATGATTTGTAGATTGTACACATAAAAACTTCTCTGTATTTTTGCGTATTTCCCATTCATTTCCAATGGCGGTCATTTTTGACCACGAACAACACAAGCGTGACTATTTTTTTTCCGACCATTTAGCAGCTTTTTTGAATCAAGTTCACAATTTTTTTTTGTGGTCACAAAAGTCACCAAGTTTCGTACCATTCCAATGAAGTAGCGATTTTTAAAAATTCGAAACATTTTTTTTCCGGTCTAAAATGTCCCGACAACACCAGAGGGCTAATTGCAATCCTGTAGCTCAAACAGTGCTGGCAACAGTAAGGTCATGGGTTTGATTCCCAGCATAAAAGGTAAATGTTGAGTGTTTCATCTTTGAAATCTTTATAAATTTTTCAAAATTTACACTATATCTATACTACAGTACAAAAAGTAGCAAACTACATTAGTTCAGATAAAAGAGCAGTATTTATCCAACACAAAAGCAATAGGGATATCAATTAAGATGACAGCATATATACACTACTATTCAGAATTCAACAAGCATGGAGTAAAGTGATCAAAAGTCACTAATGTTATAAAAGATTTATATTTCAAATAAATGCTGTTCTTTTGAGCTTTTTATTCAAAGAATTCAGAAAAAAAGTATTGTGGGTTCCACAAAAATAATAAGCAGCAGAACTGTTTCATTTAGTGTTTAATAATATACATTGATAATGTAAGAAATGTAAGCCTAACTGTGTGAATAAATAGTGAACAAATAGTACTATGTCTGCATTTAAAAACTTTAAAAGTTCTGCCGGGAGTTTTAGGAACAAAATTGTGTAATGATTCAAATGTTTAATAATATACATTGATAATATACGAAATGTTTAAAATCAGCATATTAGAATGATTTCTGAAGGAAATCATGTGACACTGTAAAAAAAAAAAAAATTAGTTGCTGCCTTAAAGTTAGTACAACTTAAATAATATTAAACTGACTTTAAAAAAATTTGAATCTCATATAACTTTAAAAATGTAGTTGAAATTGGTAACAATTATTTTGATGAGTTAAAATAATGGAAAAACATAATTTTTAGATGGCTGCTGAAAAAAAAAAAAAAATCAGATTTGCCGGCACAGGAATAAATTACACTTTTAAAATGTATTACAAAAAGAAAAAAGTTATTTTAAATTGTAATAATATTTTACAATATAACTATTTTTCATCACATAAATGCAGCGCTGATGAGCATAAGTGACTTCTTTCAAAAACAAAAATATTACAGAGCCAAACTTTTGAATGGTTATATAAGTGATATTGACTAGCTGACAGCTACTCACAAATATATAGATATGTGGATGTGAAATATTCAATTGAGTGTAAACTATTTAAATTTGTTAACTGCATATTATCCTATAAAGTCATTTTCACTACAGTTGATAAATGAGACACAAAATGTGTCAGTTTCATTGGTTTGAAACGAGAGTGTGAGTTTGTAGTGTGATACGAGAGACGTGAAAGTAGTTTCATTTAACTGGATGAACAGTGACATGAGTGACGGTGCAACATCACACCGCTGAATCAGAATGTAAATATGTCAGAAAATCATGTAATAAAATTATTCAGGCTGAAGCAAACAAATAGTGTGAGGTTTAGAAATAAAATTGTGCAATATTCAAAGGTTTTTTGAGAGATTGTGAAATACTGTGGGCATCTTGAGGCTGCCCTTGTCATGCTGTCTACTCTTAAGCAAGGGATTGTATTGTTTGTTCATATGTACGTACATAAAATGATTAGATCAGAGACCGAGAACAAAGAGTCTCTTGTCCCAAAGTTTAACATCTGACTCGAGAATGGTGTGTGTTCTAGGTTTGCCGGCGCAGGATCACATGCTAAATGTCTCACCGAATCTGGATTTCATACATGACATTCATTAGACAGAGAACAATGTTTCTTTTAAGTCCACATTGATCGGTCAGTGCCGTGCACACAGAACACCATTTCATCTCAGTTGTCTTAAAACTGGTTGAAAGACCAGTTCCTCAAAGTCAAATCTCATTCTCTCAACACGAATACACAGTAGCATTCAGAATATACACTTGCAGCCTTTCATTTAGACAGTGATCCAGAATTTGCTTTTCGTAGCTGTTTATGCTAAATACACGAACAGGGTGTGTTTACACCAAAAAACAAACCATAGTGCATGTGTTTTCACTTAATTGCACAATCCTCTAATTTCCAGACCTCCCCTAACACGACCACTATGGTGAAGGCGGTCTGTGTGAGCAGTGAAGACTCTTGTGTCTGTAATAACACAGGTGACCAGCCGCCGCTCAATAATTCCTCGTAAAATAGGGCAAAATAATATCAGAGCATTAAAGTGATTTAGGGCTATCTCTTGTACAGGGTTTGTTTGGTTAAAATGGAGATTATTCTTTCAGCACAACACTCTCTCTCTCATTTCGCCCGCCTTCATAATCAAATTAGAGCTCATTCCAGGCAGAGGACTCTGGTCGTGCACAGGCGCACAGTCAACTACGCCCTCCAACTGCATTTGTTTTCCTCGTAAATTGTGGCTTTTACTGAGAGGATGTTGTGGGTGGATTCTGAGCTCACAGGCCTGTAAAAGTGGATATTAGATTGTCTTCGTTCTGTCATGCCAGTAAGACACCCATTTATTTGCATCCATGCTAATAAATGCAAATAGTTGTCATGATGGTAACCTACATTACACACTGTTTCCAAAAATAGATGGGGTTTCCTTAGAATGAATGTGTAACTTTCATCATTAAAAAAAGTTTATATATAATTAAATGAATTGCTCTTTAAAGATCATTATTTTTAATCAATACTAAGTGCATTAGCTGTTAAGAGATAGAAGAAATTAAATTTACAACCATTTAGATCCAAGACAACTTTGCATACAGTAAATGCTATTACATATATACTACTACTACTACAATTTTTCTTATTATTAACAATAGTAATAATAATAAATATATAAAAAATAAAAGTTATTTTATTTCTTTATACAACAATATAAAACATAAAATGCATTATATTTTATTTGATAACAATAATAATAAAATATAATATACAATCTACAATAATATTTTATTTTATTAAATTATTAATAATAAAATATGTTTTTATTATTATTATTATTATTATTATTATTATTAATACATTTGTTTTCCATTGTTGTATAAAATAAGTAAAAAATAAATACATAAAAGAAAAGATACGATCCATTTAATTTGATGATGATAATAATAATACACTATAATATATTATTTATTATTGTTGTTGTTACTGTTATAAAATAAATGAAAAATGCATTTTATCTTTTCTGTTAATGTATGTATGTATATATATATATATATATATATATATATATATATATATATATATATATATATATATATTAGAATAAAAATAAATAGAAACAGAAATACATATAGAAAACAAGATGCATTATCATTTATTATTATTATTAATAATAATATTATCATCACTATTACTACTACCACTATTAATAATTATTAAAATCTTGTGTTTCAATTTGTTTTAGTATAAAGATTATTTACATTTGTTAAAATTGGACACAAACAATAAATAAAATCTCTGCATATCTATAGTGGTGGTAAAAACAAAAACAAACAATGGCAAAAACAGTATATTTAAATCTGTATAATGACTAATAAATAAAAACTTTTCTTTTGCGTGATACTGCATCCACACCGCCAGGTGTCAAATCCAAGATTGTCATTTCTTTAAGTGTGGCATAAACAAAAAATAATCACAGTATAATCACACAACATCCCATCTAAACCACACTTTCAAAATATTTGCCCAAAAGATGCACTTGATGATCTTACATAATGCTAACAGCTCTACATGTGAGTCTCATTCAGAGCGATGGAGCTCAGCAAACAAATACAGTTTGTTCTGGCATAATTACCTCCAATGCTTATGTAAGTCCTGTGTGACACACCTTACTCAGGAGCCTAAACCACGGACAGTGCGCTATAATTAGATAAATAATAATCAAACCTAAACCCAGCTGTCGCCAGGAGAGACACAACTCGGCTATTGACTGAAATCTTATATAAAGGATTGGATGAATTATGGTCTCTAAATAATTCATTTGGTCTCTACACTTTTGGAGGAAAGCACTGGTGATATATTCAGTCATAGTGATGGATGACTCATTTGCTAATCATTATTTGATTATTAATTTCTGAGTTGGAGGGAGGCAGAGTATGTGAACGTCTGTCATGTTTCACAAGCACATATAGTTTAGAATGAAGTACCTGACAAAACTAATCAGCTTTGATGTGTTTGGTCCTTGCAATGTATCCAATTTACTTCCATCATATTCTCATCTAAGAGTCTTGCGGTTCACAATCAGATAGAAGAAGAAAAAACCTGCAACCAAAACTGAAAACATGTTTTTATGACTCAGCAAACGTTTCAACTTAAACTGTCAATAAACATGAGTCTCTAGCAGTTTGTGTATGATTTATACGGCATCTTTAATATTTCTCACGACGTCGCTTGGCGCCATCTAGTGGCAATAAATATATGAAGTCCTGAGTGCTAGATTAATGATAATGGCAGGTTTCTTCAAGCTAAAATATCGGGGTTTTATTAAGCTTCTCAAGTAACATGATTATATATATATATATATATATATATATATATATATATATATATATATATATATATATATATATATATATATATTTTTTTTTTTCTCTCATTGTAAAATCACTATAAATTAAATAAAACAGCATATTTCTTCATAGTCTCAAAAACTATACAATATAAGACCAATATTTATCTAATATTGACATATAGGCAACTTTTTTGTAAACCCTATAAATTACTGAATTAATCAGAATTAGATATTAAATTAAACCATTGAAAGGTCAAAATGCTGCGTTTTCAAAAATCCAGTTTCCCGCGCGCCTCCTGCTTACGTAGACGCGGACGTGACGTCAGACGCCGCGTATCAAAAACAGATATTTTACTCTAGTGTTGCCACTCTGGTGGATTCTGTCCCGCCGACGACAATTAATCTTACTCATTTTATCTTAACCGCAACGTCTGTCATTTGTGTTTTGTAAATATGTCAGTACCAACGCTACATGTTTTCATCCCAATAAAGTATGCAGAACAGCCTACTGAAACAGTAAATAAATACATATTTTGCTGCTTCGGTGTTTTGACGATGTTAAAATAGAAATCTGACTCTAGAATGTAATAAGGAATTGATTGAGTTTTGTATTAAGACATTTGCACATCGATTTCTAAAATATTAATGATCTTAGGGAATTGGTTAGTGCAATTCGACAGATGATATCGATTTAAAATGTTAAATAAACCACAGTACAAACTGGCAGTGGATGAACGTGAGCCCATTTTGCCAATATGTTTATTCAAGAAACAGCAACTGTAAACATTTAAAACTAAATCGATGTAATGCAGTGATAGCCTGCAGAAATGATGCGGTAAAGCAGCGTTCACAACCCTCTTTCTATCAATGTAAGTCGAGTGGCAAAGCTAGAGTTGCACTCAGCAGCATCGGATTCCACACCACGTGCTGTTTTGGCGCTTTACCGCATTTCGCTGACAACCAAACAAACGTGTCGCGATGGTGGCTCGTGTATCGGTTGATGTTTTTAATCTTCGGTTTTAGATATTTGAACGGCACGAGCTCAGGTAGGGTTAAACATTGATTTTATGTTCAGTTTCTGCTTTCATAGCACCTCGCGGGTCACTTGTGCCGACATGGAAGTTTACTGCATTGTTATGTAATCTAGTAACGTTAGGGTCTCTAGTGGGCTTCAGTTATGAGAATATTAAAAGACACTGCCAAACGCTCTGGCCTTAGCATGTACACTTTATATTGTTAGAGACGCTTTGGCGCATTTGGCTTTTGTTTTCAAGGTCACCGTGGTTTACATTTTGTCCTTTTCTTAACATCATTGGCATGGTCGTTATAAATGTAAATGAATGATTTAGTTCCTTGTGTCGGTGTCACTTTGTGTCACAATGTGTTTGGGTTGATCCCTTGGTTTTTGTTGTTTGCTTTCCAGTAGATGAAAATGAGTCTAAAAAAATCTAGCTTATGGGCCAGGTTTTTGGAAATATAATCGTTATGTCTTTGTTAGTTTCAAACATTTAAATTAACTTTAGACAGTTTTCAGCTAAAAATACAAAAAGTGATACAAAGCAAAGTGCACCTCTTCAAATGATCACTTTCACGTTTTTATGCATAAATTCCATGCTTTTTTCTCTCTATTGTAAGTTACTTTGAATAAAAGCCTCTGCTAAATGTATTTAAGGAGAAACTATTTCTATTTATAATAAGTATATTATGAATTTGAGTACACACACATATAGTAAAAAATTATGCTAGTATTGTGTGTTTAGAGGGTTATGTGTAATTTATATTTTAATTAGTTTATATAAATTTTTATAATATGTGTCCCTCTGTGAAATCCATGCTAAAGTCTCAATCTAATTATGAGATAAGCATCAAAATTTGATTTCAACCATTAATTTTTCTATGTTATCAATCTTTGACATGGTGTTACGCAGTCAGTATTAAAGATATCAATGTTACATTGTTACAGAATGTTCTTTACCTTATGAAGAATGATTCTATGGAGAAAACAGTAAATCGCCAAAAAAAATGGCTTTAGCTGGGTTTTCACAGCCAGGGTCACAAAAAAAATCCATAACAGTAAGGAATTACGCTAAAAGTATTTAATAAAAGTAAGACTTTTTCCTTTTTCACAATCTTTAGAAAAAGGAAAGTTACTAAAACTAGATATTTTGATCAAAATATTATTTTAGAAAAGTATTAACGTAATAAAAATCTTTTGACTCATAATTTGACGTTCATTATAGCAGAGGTGTATTCAAGGGATTTTTATGAATTGCATTTCTATGTGTTTTTGAATAACTTCAGTGGGAAAAAAAATGACATTTAATTAATGACTCATTTATTCTGAACTTCATATGTAACATAATATATTTGTGGCTGATTGTTACATTGTATGTGATCATTGTTAAAATAAACACCACTGTCTTTCTCACACGGATAGACGCTGTTGAATAATGAAGTACATACTGGTGACAGGCGGTGTGATATCTGGCATTGGTAAAGGGATAATAGCCAGCAGTGTGGGCACTATACTCAAATCGTGTGGCCTGCATGTCACTGCTATCAAAATCGACCCATACATCAACATCGATGCAGGCACTTTCTCTCCCTATGAACATGGTAAGTGCAGGCTACTGTAAAGAGATTGACTTCAATTGCATTTTTATGTTTAAGATACATTAATAAGAACTGCTACATGAGACATTTGTTTTGCAAAATTGGTTAGTCATTATTTTGGGCTACAGCATATATAGAGCATAACGTACTGATGGCTCTGATAGCTGTGTTTTGTTTCTATCGGCATCCACATCCACTGTAAGTCTCTCTGATGCTCTGTTTAACAGGTGAAGTGTTTGTGCTGGATGATGGCGGAGAGGTGGACTTGGATTTAGGGAACTATGAACGTTTTCTGGACATCCGGCTAACCAGGGACAACAATCTGACAACGGGGAAGATCTATCAGTCGGTTATAAACAAGGAGAGGAGAGGGGATTACTTGGGCAAAACTGTACAAGGTGAGTTACACAATGTTTGGAACATAAATATGAAATATGGCATGAGGAAACAGGATTATCTCAGTCTTGTCGGAGTTTGAACCTAAAATATACTGCATTCTGTAATATACAGTTTGCATTTAATATGTGCCTATACAACCATACCATACAGTAATATTGTGAAGTCAATACAATAAAATAATTAAAATAATTGTTTCTATTTCAGTATATTTTATAAATGATTTAAAGCTGTGATGGCAAAGCTGAATTTTCAGTAGCCAATTCTCCAGTCTTCAGTGTCACATGATCTTGTAGAAATCATTCTAATACGATGATTTGGTGCATTTCTAATTATAAATGTTGAAAACTGCTGTGCAGCCTAATATATTTGTGTAAACTATGATACCGGTTTTTCTGGATTCTTTGATGTATAGAAAGTTGAAAAGAACAGCATTTATTTACAAAGAAATCTTTCATAAATGCCTTTACTGTCACTTCTGATCAATTGGTTTCTTGTTAAATAAAATTGATTTCTTTATAAAAATGTACAGACTCCAAATTTTTGAAGAGTAGTATATCTGTCAGTATGTTGCAGTTGTTTTTCTAACAATACTGCATTGAAGTAATTGCTTTGCAATAAATTGTATCATGACAGATGTACCATGATGTTTATTGTACCTTGAAATATTTGACAGCACCCAGCCTTAATTTGCATATCCTCCTCTGATTGTATTACAAAGGTTTTAGCATCTGTTGCCTGGCATACTTGCTTCTGGGGAGGTTACATAAAGGAAAATGTGGTGTCACTTAGATGAATATGAATCATTTTTTACAGTGGTACCACACATTACCGACGCTATACAAGAATGGGTCATGCGGCAGGCGAAGGTCTCAGTGGATGATGACGGTGTTGAACCAGAAGTCTGTGTCATTGAGGTATATCTGTCTGTTTTGTGCTGTACATTTTGAGGAAACATTTGTTTTTGTTTTTCTATTAAGGACAGAGCAACAGTTTTTAATTGTGAAAGAAATTTTGTATTCATGAATTGTGTGTTCAATAAAGACAAAAAATTGCATTTTAAGCTCAATTACTGATTAGGTTATGTAATATTAGGTTAAAAAATGCTGGATTTTATATATATATATATATGTATGTGTATGTGTGTGTGTGTGTGTATATATATGTAAGCTTTGCATAAGTTTTTCCACCACTGTCAGAGTTAAAGTAAAAAAAATAAAATAAAAAAATTTAATATAGATTTTAACAAATAAATGATAATATAATAAAATAAAATTAATTTACAATCCCCCCCACAGCTTGGAGGTACAGTCGGAGATATTGAGAGTATGCCTTTCATTGAAGCTTTTAGACAGTTTCAGTTTAAAGTGAAACGGGAGAATTTTTGTAACATCCATGTCAGTCTTGTTCCTCAGGTAAGAGGTTTTTTTTTTTACTAATAGTTATATTTAAACATTTGTAGTTGTAAAGTGATTAAAAAAACTAATTTGGATGTATTTTTAGCCCAATTCAACAGGAGAACAGAAGACCAAACCCACACAGAACAGTGTTCGAGAGCTTCGTGGACTTGGCCTGTCACCTGATCTCGTCAGTCTTTACTCTCTATTATATGCTATAAAGAGCCAATGCAAGTAAAGTCACTCCAGTTCTTAGATTTTTTTTGGTGTGCATCATTTTTTTTTTGCAGATTGTTTGTCGTTGCTCCACTCCATTGGACACTGCCGTGAAAGAGAAGATCTCCATGTTTTGCCATGTAGAACCTGAACAGGTGATCTGCATACATGACGTGTCCTCCATCTACAGAGTACCTTTACTCCTGGAGGATCAGGGCATAGTTGACTACTTCTGCCGCAGGCTGGACTTGCCCATTGAGATGAGACCTCGCAAAATGCTCACAAAATGGAAGGAGATGTCAGACCGGTTTGTACTGTTTGGATTTGCCTAACCGTCTCAAATAATTTTATTCTTCCCAAACATTCCATTTTGGTACAGCTGTTTTGAGCAGTCTGTCCTTGTTTCATAGATCTGACCGATTCCTAGAGCACACCTCCATTGCTTTAGTAGGCAAGTACACCAAGCTTTCAGATTCGTATGCCTCTGTTATTAAAGCACTGGAGCACTCTGCCCTCGCCATCAACTATAAGCTAGAGGTCAAGGTAAGGAATGCCAGAGGAACTAGTAGCAATTTCCTGTGCTTCTATGATGAAGTTGATAGTTTTGCCCCATTTGAGAGTGCCTTTTGAATTTAAATTCGTATTTTTACAGTTTTTTTTGGTCAAAGAAATGTATGGAAGCTTGTTTCCGCCACTGAATAAAAAATAAAAAAGGTAATTACGACTTCTCACAATTCGGACTTTTTTTCTCAGAATTGCGTGATATAAACTCGCAATTCTGAGTTAAAAAGTGATAATTGTGAGATATAATTTCGCAATTCTGAGGAAAAAAAGTCAGAATTGTGAGTTTACATCTCGCAGTTCTGACTTTATTTCTTAGAATTGCGACTTTTGTCTCGCAGTTGCGAGTTTATATCACGCAATTCTGAGAAATAAAGAAAAACAATTCTGACTTTTTTTCTCAAATTGCGAATTTATATCTTGGAATTCTGACTTTAAAGTCAGAATTGTGAGATATAAACTCGCAATTCTGAGAACATAGGCTCTCTGAGTTTATATCACGCAATTCTGAGAAAAAAAATTGTGAGAGAAAAAGTCGCAATAACCTTTTTTTTTAAATTTTTTTATTCAGTGGCGGAAACGGGCTTCCATAGAAATGCAACTTAGTGACCATAAGAGACTTCTTTCAAAAATATAAAAAAAGTGTGTAAGTGTGATACTATAAAATGGTACTTCATTTCAGTACATCGATTCGGCAGACCTGGAGCCAGCAGCGTTGCAGGAGGAGCCGGTGAAGTACCATGAGGCCTGGCAGAAGCTCTGCAGTGCTGAGTTAGTGTACCCTCAAAAACACTAGAAATTAACATTAACTCTGTTGTGTCCATCAACAGAGAACATTTAAATTATAAGTTTTAATCTGCTGGTGTCATCAGCTCTGAGGGCTCTTGGAAAATGTTAACCAATTTCCAAATAGCTATTTAGGCTTTTGTATTAACAAACTTCAGTTTGTTCTGGCTTCATTCTGGCATATAATGGCCTACTTTTTCACAGTGTAAACTACTCAATGGTTAAAATCAGGTTCTGCTTTCACTATTGTTCTCATTTTTATTCATCAAAGAATCTTGGGAAAAAAAAAAAAACATGCATCATGGTCCCCCCCCCATGTAAAATAGTTTACAAACTACCATTGACTTTGAATATTTCACTTTGAATATTTAATCATCGAATGTTCATTTGAATGTTTGTTTGACTGTTAGTGGGGTTCTTGTTCCTGGAGGCTTTGGTGTACGAGGCACTGAGGGAAAAATCCAAGCCATTAACTGGGCGAGGAGACAGAAAAAGCCATTTTTAGGTAACAAAAAAACTGGCAGTGCAATGTTAGTGACAAAATATGATGTAAACACTATTTGCCTGTGGTTATCTCAATCTCGTTTGGCAGGTGTTTGTTTGGGCATGCAGCTAGCAGTGTGTGAATTTGCTCGTAATGTACTTGGCTGGGAAGGTAAGAACACTCATACAAGATTTTATGATGTGTCTTTTAAATCAAACTTTGCACATGTTTTAAAGTGTTTTTCTTTTATCTGCTTTCCTCTTAACAGATGCCAATTCTACAGAATTTGACCCTGAAACAAAACATCCAGTGGTAGGTAATGGTTTGGTAAAACAAACGAGCAAATCTGCATAATGATTCTTTTTCTTTTGTTGTGATGAGATCTGTTTGTGTTATCAGGTGATTGAAATGCCCGAGCACAATCCAGGGCAGTTGGGAGGAACCATGCGCTTGGGAAAAAGGCGCACCTTATTCAAAAGCACCTCCAGCTTTCTTCGTATGTTGTGATCTTTTGTCCCACAGTAAACTGTGAAAGTCGCTCATCACAATATTAGAAACTGATACTATATTTAAAGGTTTTAAAATTGTTTTGTTGTAGGAAAGCTGTACGGAGATGCTGAATATGTGGACGAAAGGCATCGACATCGCTTTGAGGTTCGGTTAATATTTACAAAATGACTTTTTAAATTATTTTTTCTGTTTGTTAATTAGTTTCTTTTGTGTCTTTCTAGGTGAATCCAGAATTGAAGCAGCACTTTGAGAATAGAGGTTTTCGGTTTGTGGGTCAGGACCTGGAGGGGGAGCGAATGGAGATCATTGAACTTGAAGGTCAGTGAATCTCCAGTATCTGAACCTGTCTGGAGAGGTAGTCAGTATTCGCTTCAGCTTGTTTCATCTGTCACGACAGATCACCCTTATTTTGTCGGAGTGCAGTACCACCCAGAATTCACTTCTCGCCCCATCAAACCCTCACCTCCTTATTTTGGCCTTCTACTGGCAGCATCTGGGAAACTACAGAACTACTTGCAGAAAGGATGCCGGCTCTCACCTCGGTAATTTGCCTAATTAACCCTCTCAGATGAGCTTAACTATTGAAAATTGCAACAAGCAGTATGTCTTACCTTGTTTTTCTTCTCTTTCTCAGGGACACATACAGTGACCGAAGTGGCAGTAGTTCACCAGACTCAGAGATATCTGAAATCAAATTCCCCTCACTTTCTTAAAGTGGAAATACGCATATAATCATGAAAACAAAACTTTCATGACATGAATAAATGAATAAAAAAAGGTAGTGTGTCCTTTTTTAAGCATACTGTTCTGTCAACAGTGATATACTTTAATGAAATAATATGGGGCAAGATGAGAAGAAGCATTACACAGTTTTAAAAGTATGTTCATAAGATTTAAACATTATGTGTGTCAACATGAGATTAGTGTGATAATATCGCTTACTGATCTTGTATGTGCAAACATTTTTCAGCTCCGGGTTTGACGGAGTAAAGCAGGGGTGTCAAGCTCAGTTCCTGGAGGGCCGCAGCCCTGCAGAGTTTAGCTCCAACACACAAACCATGTAGTTTTCAAATAAGTCTGAAGGACTTGATTAGCTGGATCAGGTGTGTTTAATTAGGGTTGCATCTAAACTCTGCAGGACTCCGGCCCTCCAGGAACCCCTGGTGTAAATCCTTTCACTTTCATATGTAAGAAAAAGACTGTCTACACAGAGAAAACTAGATAATATTCTCAGCCCTTAAACACATCTAGCCAGTTTACAGCTAAACTAAAAAAACACCTTTTGACTTCCATTGTAAACATTACTGTAAATCCAAATTATGTTTCTTTTTTCTAACTGAGAGAAGAATGAAAATTATTGTCCCCATATAACGTAACACATTAAACTCAAAACATTCCTTTATTACCAAATTTTGTAATACAATACACTAGTTTGAAAAAGACATCTGGGCTTTTATTTTGTAAAACCCATTCTCTGAGATCTCGCGATAATTCAGCAGAGCTCCGCCAGAAGAGGCGTCTGTAGAAGGAATAACAACAACTTAAATTGGCTTTTGAATATTTCCAGCTCATAAATGTCGAAAATGGAAAGATAATACAGAATTATTTGGATCAGGTACTACACTAATTCACCATCTAACAGGATTATATAAAACAAAAGGAAAGCATCACGAGATGTGGATTGGCACAAATGTTTACTCGCTAGCTGCTAATATGCTAAGCTGAATTTGATCTGGTGATGGAATTATAGCTACCACGAAAACATGATTTATTTGTTCATTTGCATTATTAAATTTATTAATATCAGTATTACACCCGCATTTGACCAAGTAACGTTAGTTCAAGCTGGTAATCACAGAAAACATCAGCGAAGCTAAAAAGCTAAAGTCGTTAGCCTGTAGAGCAGATGACAGTTCTGTGGTGTGTTTTTCCAAGTGAGCTCTGAGCCTTGAGTGACTCTAGAACTTCTTAGTTTGTTGGGGTACTTAAACACAGTGTATTTAATATTTCTTAATACCTTTTTTTTCTGCAGCTGAACAGACCGCACTCCGGCTTTGAAGAGGCTCCTGACAGATATCTCTTGACTAGCATAGTATGACCCAGTACCCACCACAGACTAGTCGCTCTAACTTCTTCACTGTTGTGAAAGCAGAAGCCTCTTCAACACCACCCATCTCCACCAACATGGCCAACAGCACCGTCGCCCCCGGGAAAGTTCCAGGCGCCCCCGGACCTGCAGGGAGACTGAGCCCTGAAGGCACTCAGGTGAGACGCCAAGCAGATCAGATGTTTTAGACTTTGCCTCTGTTTGTATTCCACATAACATTTATGATCTAATATCCTCCGAACAGGTGCTTAGTAAGAAGAAACTGCAGGATCTTGTGAGAGAGATTGACCCTAATGAGCAACTCGATGAAGATGTGGAGGAGGTATTACTCTTGTTGTTAGTGATGCACGCAAGTATATATTTCCATAAATGACAAGGCTGTGGGTTGCTTGAACAACTACTCAGTCTTAATGAAGGAATTTACAGTAGTAATTGTATTTCAAAATAAGTAACATCCCCTAACATCCACATTAAAATGTGAATAATATGTGAAAAAATGTGTAAACTAGTCAGTTGATTATTGATATTGTTCCCTAGTTATCCATTTTTGTCAACTCAGTGCTTATAAGATTATTTTATATTATTATAATAATTTTATTCCGCAAGGATGCATTAATATGGTCAAAAGTAACTAAAGACATTTGGCAAGTCTGTGGGTTGCCTTGAATGACTTCTCAATCTTTAGGAAGCAATTTATAATAATAATAATAATAATAATAATAATAATAATAATAAAAAAATGTATTTCAAAATAAGAAGCATCCCTTTACATCCATTAAAAACCAAAAAAAAAAAAAAAAGTCGGATAATTTACAGTATATGGTTCCCTAGTTATCTATTTTGAACATTAAAAATTCAAACATTATTTTATATATTTGTCATTTTAATAATTTTATTCAGCAAGTATGCATTAGGTTAAAAGTAACAGGAAAGACATTTATAATGTCAAAAATCCTGTTTCCAATACTTTTCTTTTGAACCTTCTGTTCATCTTAAAAATGTGTATCACGTTACAACAAAATAGTAAGCAGAACAACTGTTTTTAGCATTGCTTATAATATGAAATATTTTTTTGTACAGCAAATCAGCATATTAGAAAGATTGCTAAACCTTTGTCATCACAGGAATAAATTGCCTTATAAAATGTATTAAAACAGAAAACAGTTCTTTTAAATTGTAATAATATTTCACATTACTATTTTTATTCTATCAAATAAATGCAGCCTTGGTGAGTAAAAGAGATTTCTTCCAAAAATAGTAAAACTCTTACCAACCCCAAGTAGTGTCGCTATGCTGTTGTCTGTTGATCTGAGTCATTTCCCTTTCCCTTCAGATGCTCTTGCAGATTGCCGATGACTTCATTGAGAGCGTGGTGACGGCAGCGTGCCAACTTGCCCGACACAGGAAGTCAAACACTCTTGAAGTGAAAGATGTCCAGCTACACCTGGGTGAGGCTCTTGCATAGACAGTTCCCAGTGGTTTGAGTGCCTTTTTATGAATTTAAATAAATACACACATTTTTGCACTGCTTACATTGAACTTTGTTTTTACATTTTGTTTATTACCATTCTAAAGAATAAGGTAATATAGTCCCTAATCCAATATTGCATAACAGAACGACAGTGGAACATGTGGATTCCTGGTTTTGGCTCAGATGAGATCCGACCGTATAAGAAGGCTTGCACCACAGAAGCCCACAAACAGGTCAGCTATCGTTCTCATGCACTTGAACTGATATTATGAAAAACACATGACTTGCATACCTAAATATCTTTTTCTGTTCTTTCAGAGAATGGCATTGATCCGCAAAACAACCAAAAAGTAGCAAGATCGGAAGCACCAATAAACTTTTTTTTGTGGAGAGGGATTGAATCTATATATGTTATGTTAATCAGAGAGGCAGAATGCATTGTACTATTTACAGTACGGTTCTGTTAACTTGTTGCATTCAAAAGGTGCATAGGAAGTGACGTGTATTGTCTGTACAGTTCACTTTGTGTTAAAACCACCATGTAAACATTTTATTTGGGCACCTTGGTCTCTGACTTGGTGCTATACTGGGGTTTATTATATTATAGAATCACAGACTTCTGTGAGAAACATCAATTGTTTATTGTTTTTCCCATAAACCACATTTTCATTCATATTTCGTGTATAGCTGAACCATCATGCAGTCACACAACTTTTGCTCAGCTAGCATTAATAGCTATGCACAATTACAATAACCATGTGTCTGATTTGTTCATAGTGTTTGGTGTTATGGACTTTATCACTTAAGTAGTATTTAGTACTATAGAGGACATCTTTAGTGTGTGACTTTCTAAAGGTAAACAGTCATTTTTACCAGAGAAATAAATACCACTTCCCCCATTTAATTAATTGCATTGGAACTAGTGACATACTGCAGAATGGTTAATTGGTTAGAGGGAGTTATAAATGTGTGATGTATGGGAAATGGTGCATAAACCCATTCTTCTGTGGGTTTGTGTGCAGATTTGAACATTTCTGTTAAACTGAGTATAAACTTTTTCTTTTTTTTTTGCCATGTATCACAGTGTTTTACAGTCTCCTGTTTTTCATGAATAAAAAACAACTAATTGTGATTTATTCACACTGAACTCACTCAGATTTTGTGGGACAAATTACAACTAACAAACTGTTTCAGCAATGCATCCATGTATGTATATATTAGTGAATAGTTTAACTCTTTAATACCTTCAGAATGTCTATCAGCAAAAATACATCCATGTTTATGGAAATACGTGGCCTTTATAATATGACATAATATGAGGAAGAATAGCAGTTAAAATCTTTAAGTGATGCAGTAACACTGTTGCCACGCTAATAAAGACACCTTTATCCAATGTTGATCCCAGAAATACGAACAAACAATTAGAAATTAAATGTACATATGTATGTGACGTTAATCATGAGTTTCAGTGTGGTTCGCAAATGCAGATATCTTGCAGATAAGCATATAATTGTAATACACTAGTCAACATTTGAAGCGGATCAAAACCTTTCATCAAAGTTGTCCTAAAACCATAAACCAAAATGCGTTCTTGTCTTAGGACAACTTTGATGAACTTTTTTGATCCACTTCAAATGTTGACTAGTGTATATACCTACAATATGAACGACCTTGACATTTGATTTTATGTGTATTTGGCAATGGCAGACATCCATCCTATTTGGAAATCTACTCTCAAAAGTTGTGAGAACCACATATCATAAGTTAACAAGCACAGCTCTTATTTTTCTCATCGGCTTCATTGCTTTGTATCTTCTGGAGTGTTTGGGCAGTAGGTGCTGAGCTCTTGACTCCATCCCACCCGTCACGCAACTGGATCTCTCCACTTTTTATGCCCTGATAAACCCTCCGGGTCAAGAGTTCAAAGGCCTCTTTCACATTGTGACCCGTTTTGGCTGAGGCCTCGATGTACGGTGCTCCCAATTGGCTTGCGAGCTTTTCTGCCTCGGTTCGGTTCACGGCTCGCTCTCCAGCTTTGACCCGGTCACTTTTGTGTCCCACCAGCACAAAGAGCACAGTGTAGGGTTGCACACGTTCACACACCTCTGCATACCACTGCTGCACGTTTTCGAAAGATTTGCGGTTGCCCAGATCGAACACTAGAAGACCTCCGACTGAGTTGCGGTAGTAGGAGCGAGTCACAGACCTGCAAATGTACCATAGTTTTAGGGTTATTTTTTCCAGACCTCTGTACTATGATAATCAATAATCTGTTTATACATTGCATTTATTCTGACTTCATTGTAGTACATAATGACTTCTTTTTACCAACCAATCAATTCCCAATGGATAAAATCCAAATAACACTGGATAATCTGTATCATTCTGAAATCCTTTAAAATTAAAGTCAGTCCACACAGCCATATTTGCAACGCCTCCGGGGAGCTATTTCAGGCATGCAAAACCAACTCCTATTTCCTTGAATGAGGAAATACAGAAATTTGAAAAGCAGCTTGTCAAACTCACATTTAAATAACATAAAATAACTTGCATAAATGTTATTTCTTATCATCAAATTTCCTATTCTCCCCCACTGATGCAGTAATGCAATGACTTTACCAGTTGGCAATTGGCTGTTTTATTTAGAAGGCAGGACTTGTTCCACCTTATTGTGCACTGCAATTTCTACCATTTGTAAACTCTTAAAAATAATGGTTCTTTATTGGCATCTCTGGTTCCATGAAGAACCTTTAACATCCATGGAACCTTTCCATTGAACAAAAGGTTCTATAGAAGAAAAATGTTCTTTAGATGATTAAAATGTTCTTCACACCTAGAAAGCAGTTCTTTTAAGAACTGTTCACTGAAAGATTCATTGGGGAACCCAAAATGGTTCTTCTATTAATTTTATGCTGGAAAAAACACTCTTTTGGAACCTTTATTTTTTAAGAGTGTAGTAATACGAGTAAACCACTGTTTTAGCAGTTAAAAATGCCTTGATAACTTGAAGCAATGTTTATCATCAAATAAATAATGTATTTTAATTGTCCCCTTTACCTTGTCACAAGGCTTGCCACCCATGAGACTTTGGAATGATATGAGGCTGAGTAAATGATAACAATTTCCCTTTTTGGGTGATTTGCCTGTTTGAAGTCATCTATGCATAACAGAAAACAGGCCCAACTCCAGCTCTAAGAAGTTAGATGTGCCGTAGTTCCTCCGGGTGGGCTGAACAGTTGGCGTGTTTGTCAGGGTGGGACAATTAAGTGGGCCAAGCCCCACCATGTGGAGCCCGGCCTGGCAGTGAATCCATTTTTAGTGTGGACTGACAAAATACTTCCTGGAAGTATCATGAGAATACTTGTCGCTGTGATGAGTAATATGTTTCACAATCCGTTTTTTACAGAAGCAAGACAACTTCTTTAAACTGTTTTTAGACACTGAACGTATGACTAAATGTACAGAAGTTACTGTGAGGGGAAAAATAGTCCTATGTGAATTCCTCAGCTTAAACAGGGGTGTCCAAAACTGCTCCTGGAGGGCCACTGTCTTGCAGAACTTAGCTTCAACCACAAATAAACACACATGAACTGGCTAACCAAGGTCTTCAGGATTACTAGAAACTGACAGGTGTGTGTTGGCAAGTTGGAGCTAAACTCTGCAGGTCGTTGGCACCCCTGACCTTAAGTGTACGATCTGGAGAATGTAGTTTGTTCAATTCATGGTAGAACTTTTAAAAGTTTGGACTTACCTAAACCTCTCTTGACCAGCTGTATCCCAGAACTGCAGTTTGACCCTCACCCCAGGTTCCACCTCTAGGAAATGTACATAGAAGTCCACTCCGACGGTTTGGTTGATGCACTCCAGAAACAGATCCTCAGTGTAGCGCTTCAACATGGATGATTTACCCACCGTGGAGTCTCCTAGCATGATGATTCGAAACTGGTACTGCCACAAAGTGAGATCCATGACTTGAACCAGATGAACGCAGTGAATGAAAAGGCTAGGGTTGACTAAAGACTGTCACTCCACCAGGATCCTCAGAGAACTTCTTACCTTAGAGGTCTTGAAGTTCTCATTGCAGATATAGGTAGAAATAAACCCATAGTTCCTCAGGTTCTCCTGTGTTTTTCTGCAAAGAACAGAGTCTGTTTGAACGTCCTAGGGGTGGAAGCTTCTGTGTAGCTCATCTGTTTCTTTAATCTTTGCTTGTTCATACTTGTTACTGGGCGGGGTTTATGTGAGAGGCGGAGTTTATAAATACCAGCAGAAATTTGGGAATTTTTCATAGACCAGAGGAAATGAGCATGTAGGATCATATCAGAACAAGCCCAGCATTTCCTGTTGAGGCCAGCTCAAGACATGCATCACATAAAAGCACATGCAATGAGAAAAACATTTAAGCTAGGTCTTTCTCAATTGGCCAACCCTGAGAATGCTTCCACCCAGGTCATAACCTCTGAGGATTGCTGGAAGACTTCCAATGTCATGATGAAATCAAGCCCACTATATTCCTCACCAGTGTGCATTACAGGTTAGTTTGCTACACAAAACGTTTCCACAATTATGTGGCTTTCCAAACAGGAGGTGAACAACAATGGAACAGACTCCCTTAGGACACAGAGACAACTTAGGCCGGCTTAGGCTTTAAATAGAGTGTTTCACTTTGTTTTCAGATACTTTAGTTTAGTGGACTACTTTATAAATCCAGTGAACCATTTATTGTAATACTATCAACAGCGTTACTGCTATTAGTGTTTGTGTATATGGAAGCATAGGCCTATGAACGCTGTTCAGACACTTATAATGAAAGTAATTCATACCAGAACAGCAAGGGTGGGGATCCACTGAAGCAGAATCTGTCCATTATTTACTGACAGAAAAAAAGCAGACGTTTAAAGAGCACTCGTATTATTACTATGGTAGTCTGGGGTAGAATGACCATTAAAACGTGAACATTTTTCTCACGACTACTTACAGCTTGCTTTAAATGTCTAATAATATGTAAGCTATGCATGTTTGCCATTTCCTTCTCTAAACCAGCTTGTAATGACATGCATTGTTCTCGATGGCCACTAGGGGACGTCCAATCTTTTCCTATGTCATTGATAACGCAACCAGCTAGGATCTGCTGGCTTTTTGTATTTTCTGCTCTTATTTTGATGGAAATATCTGTATTGTTAATATCTGAAGTGAAGTTAATATCTTAATATCTGAAGTGTATTTAAACTTGGTAAAAGCTGAGTACTACTACATTCATTATAGTAACTAAAAGCAAAATTAAATGAGTTAAATATTTAATAAACAAAAATGTATAATAAACAACAAAAAATAATTAATAAAAATGAATAAATATGCATTTATGCAAAATATGTAATTTCCTTTTTTTGGCATAAGACAGCATAGTGCATTGCATAATTCAAAATTCATGTATATTAACATTCTACTTTGGAACATACTTTTAAGGACTTTTCTTAGAAAGCAGTCATTTTTAAATTTTATAATGATCTACAGTTTTTTTTTATTTTTATTTTTTTAAAAAGTGTTGACAACATAAGCAGGGTTCACATGACATTTTCCACATTGTCCTTCATATTATTATAGAACGTTTCACTTTGTTTGTAGATACTTTATAACTCCAGTATGTGTTTAATTGTAGTACTATCAACAGTGTTTTATTGCTTTATCAGATTTTGTAGATACAGAAGCATAAAAAGTAAATGATAGGCCTTTGTACACTGTTCACTTCAGACACTTGGCATGGATGTAATTCATATCAGGTCAGCAAAGGTGAGAATACAAAGAAGTGGGAAAAGTCCAATGTTCATTTACAGAGAAGGGAGAAGTTGAAACCACACTTGCAATTTATTTAGTATTATTGTGTGAGTCAAACAGACTTAAATGTACTAAAAGGCATTTTAGCATTTCCTTCCCTAAACTTGATATGCATTTGTTTAGCTCTTTTGAGAAAATTGGTCAAGTCTATTTAAACATGGTATAAGCGGAATATACTATATTCATCATAGTAGCTGAAGCTTAATAAAAGCTATATATATATATATATATATATATATATATATATATATATATATATATATATATATATATATATATATATATAATTAAATCCATAAACAAAACATGCTAATTAAGCAAGTATGCAAAGTAACCACAAAGTGCTTGAATGAAATCAACCTGTGAAATTAAGTATGGAAATGTCGTAAGTTTATTTCATAAGCATAAAAAAGTATTTTTTAATCACAGCAGATATTAGTTACACAACAATTAGTTATTTGTTATAAAACAAAATCCAAGTCCATTTAAAAGAAACATATCACTGGGACAACATCTACTTTAATATAATAAAATATTTGTGATTTATAGTGGTTTATGTCTTGCATGTATTTTATTTTCTAAGAATACAATGGCCATCAGTGGAAAAATGTCCTAATGCAGTCTCATGTCAACTTTATGAAACACAGCATTTGCTGTTTTCAACTTGCTCATCCTTGTTGGTCTTGATTTCATGGATCTTGCCCCAGCTTTCATGTAAATGCACCTCTCCACTCAGATAGCCCTTATAAATGCGTCGGGTCAACAGCTCAAAAGCTTCTGCCACATTGTGACCCGTTCTAGCCGAGGCCTCGATGTACGGCGCTCCCAATTCACTTGCAAACTGTTCCACCTCCTCTTGATTCACTTCCTGCTCTTTTCTGTCACACTTGTGTCCCACAAGTGCAAAGAGGACAGTGTATGGATTCACTCTATTACACACCTCTGTGTACTGACGCTCAATGACTCTGAAAGACTCGCGATTGCCCAGATCAAACACCAGCAGGCATCCAGCTGAATGAGGAATGTGAAGCTGGACAAGCTGATGCTTCCTGAAAACATAAGTTCATGAGGTTGTACAACCAGTGTGCATTAAGTGATTTTTTTTGAGAAATATGGCAGTAAAAAAAACAAAACCCTACGTTTAAAGGTGTTCAACCAATATATAAAATATGCTAATATATGTTTAAAACGTGCCCCTTCTTAACTGAAACAACTGAATCACTCTCTTTCAGTTTATGACATTTTGTCAGTTCATTCAAATTATTATTTTGGGCTTTAAAAGTACAGGTTAAAAGAATTTTGGTGAGCATGCAGATGATGTGTATTCTCCTTGCTTACCAAAATGTTTCATTACCGGTCGTATCCCAAATCTGTAGCTGTACTCTCACGCCAGGCTCCACCTCTAGGATGTGATTTCTGAAGTCTGCTCCCATGGTACAGTTTATTTTCTCTGGAAACGAGCCATTTATGTATCGATACAGCATGCATGACTTACCCACATTACCGTCACCTATCATGATGATTTTAAAACTGTACACTGTACACTTAGTGCGATTCACAAGAGCTGACATTGCTCCAAGATCCCTAAAGATTTGACCAGAGAACCTGTGAGAACCTATTGAATTATAATTGATATTCAGATGGCTACATTTCAATTGCATGCAGAGTTAAATACACAATTCTTTAAGTTTTACAATTAAGACCTGTACCTGTTGGTTTCTGAAGAAAGATTTCCCGTTCGAATGTGGTAGGAGTCGGACGATCCAGTGTTGATTTGATTTGTGTTGTTTTACAAGTTCATATGAAACAGAAGTGGGGTTATGCAACAGGCGGGGTTTATACAAAAAAGGAAGTATTTCTCAAAAACATCTGAAGATTGCATGTCTTCGTGTGTGTAGACAGAGAGAGATATTTTTTTTTAATATGATTGTAAATTAGATTTATAATACGCAAAACAACAGAGGGGTTTTGTATCAACACTTGTGATTTGGTATGAAAAATGTCACAAGTTTATTATATAGAACTATAAAAAATGTAAAATGTCTTTGAATGCTTTAGTGGTTTCAAATCACACAGACACAAATCCTCTTGGAGTATATTCTGATTAGTTACAGATATAAAATACACCCACATTTATATTAAATAAAAAAATATGCACATATAGGTTCAGTGGTCATCTGAACAATACAGCTTTCCTTATAAAAGCACTTCTCCCATATCCTACATTTTTGTAACCACCCAAATAATAATTTCCTGTTAAATGCTGATCCCTGATGCTGTCTAATACAGCATAAATCATTAGGTTACATTATAAACAGCAGTATAACAGCACAAACATCACAAACTGGCTTCAGTAGGAGATGCCATGTTGGCTCATAGTGGTTCATGGTAGGTATGCAATAGTGGTTCTACTGTCTGGGGCTCAAAGTAGATCACACTTGCCTTATGTTGGCTAGTACCATGTGAGACTGGAGTACAGTACCCGTTTGAGATCACTCTGTGTGCAGGACAGTCATATTGCTGTTGGCTCAGCTCTGCTCTTGCAGTCTGTGTGGATCGACACACAGGTAGATTCTGTCGGCTGTCCAGTGTTGAGTCTGTGGGCATTTCACTGAAAGGTGTTGCATATTCTGGTTCGGGTGGCAGGGGATCGGCGTATTCGGGAAGCTGTCCAGGGGTGTCATAGTGGTTGAGGGAGAAGGGGACGGTGTAGCCCTCTTCCGGTGGGGGTCGGAATGTGAGTCCCATCATCTGCCCACCTGCTACTACATCAGGCTCAGCATAAACTGGGAACAATGGAGAAATGTTATAGAAATATGAAAACTAATACAGGCATTCCCAAGTTACCTTTTTTGTGATCTAGACATCTACAACCTAAATTGTTTTAAGTGAATTTATTATATATACACTTTTTTTTTTCTTCAAATTTTAATGAATAAAACATTTAATGGTTATTTTTTTTTTGTACACAGCCCTGCACACTGAGTATTTTTTATTGTACACACTTTTTATTTTTTAGGGATTTTTATTTTTATTAAATTAAATTTAAAGTTAAGACACCCAATTCTACAAGATAACAACTAACATACGATTTTTAATTAAAAAAATAATAATAATGAAATATTAAAAATAATTTCCAATTATCACTTTAATAACAAAACAAATAACAAACCATTTTATTTAATTAAAATGTAATCATATTGATATAAATATGTATTTATATTCATATTGATTTTGTTCTTTTCATTTATTTTAATATAAAGACTGACAACTAAAACATTTTTTTATTAAAAATGTAATATTTGTAAATGTAAAACACTGCATTAATACTTCTTAACATATATATACATACACACACACACACACACACACACACACACACACACACACACATATATATAAATATTAGTGCTGTCAAATGATTAATCAAGATTAATCACATCAAAAATAAGTTTTTGTTTACATAATGTATGTGTGTGTACTGTGTATATTTATTATGTATATATAAATGTAAACACATGCATGTATATATTTAAGAAAAATGTTATGTTTATATAATAAATAAATTTATATATAATATAAATTATATGAATATAAATAAATACATGTAAATATTTTCAAAATATATACTGTATGTGTGTGCTTTTATATATACATAATAAATATACACAGAACACACATATATTATGTAAACAAAAACTTTTATTTTGGATGCGATTAATCGTGATTAATCATTTGACAGCACTAATATGTGTATATATATATATATATATATATATATATTTATTATTGATATTGATAAAATATTTATTTATAATAATAATAATAATAATAATAATAACAACAATTATTATTATTATTATTTGATTTTAATCAAAATATAAACAAAATTAAATATTATGAAATAAAATAATTTCTGCAAACCCCTGATTGAGGAAAAATAACATTCATTGTTACAACATAACATTTTCTTTCATTACAAAAAGTAATTAAATAGCTTCAGAAATGTCCAACTTATGTGTAAATTTAATGCTTACATATGTGTAAAAATATAAGATTAAATATTAAATTAAAATATTTGTTATTAATTATTAATTAGTCTTTAAAAACCTAAATTATTGACCAATCAGATTCATGTTATAGTGAATAAACCCTCCCTTAGAATAAACCCTCCCCAGAGAACTGTCTTTTCCCTTGGCCAACTCATGTTAGGCATTATTGCATTCCCACATTGATCCCACTGCTCACCCACTGCACTGCATCCAACAGTAGTTCTGGGCTACGAAAGGGGCCCCAAGTTTCCTCCTCTCTCCTTCTCTCAGTCCTTCACTCACTCAGCAGGAATGCTAAGAGGGCGAAACTGTTTTAATTGAAGCGACTTTAGAAAGGACTCTGATTGTCCTGACCGCTGACCCTCTGTCCTCCTCGTCCCAGATCCCCTTACTGAAGGGTCTATTGGCCAGTGGGTGGTGAGGAGGGTGTTCTTCTGGCTTGAATGTCCCTAATTTGGGCTCCAATTAAAGAAGCCTTTCAGGGAAGCACCACCGACGAAAGAAAGACATGTTTATGCTGCCACTGAGCAACTGTTGGGGAGGAACGAGCTCAGAATGAAAGCCGTTTGCTTGTCATGTCTCTTCTGAGTTGCACTGGCAGCTCAGTTGAGCAAAAGCACACAGAGTGGGGCGAGTGAACAAAGGGGTCAGAATGACTACTTGGCTTTCTCTCTGTTTCCGTCCTGCTGTTTGAGCCACATTAACCCTCTTATTCACTGCTATATATTACTGTGATGTCTGAGGGCTGTTGGTCTGATTCTGAGAACTGTTGTACCCAGCGGCGTCCTCTCGACAAACACTGCCTTGTCTCATTTGTCATTTGAAACATTCCTTCATGAATTTGGGTATTCATTGCTATACTGGGTTGAAAAGCCTTGTGGATGTCTTACCATTGAGAGGAGGGTTGGGAAGAGCATCGTGGATGTTCCGAACCAGAGGGTAAGATACAAGCTCTGGGTTTGTGCATGGAAGCTTCTTCCCGTGGAAACCCTGACAGCCTTGAGCAGAGACAATGAAAGTCAGTCAGGAAATACCAACAACACATGGGGGACACAGGAAAAACTGTACTACAGAGACAGTGCAAAAGGTTACCTTGGTCAACGCAGCATTTCTTTATTTGTGCATTTCTTTTTCTGAAATAAAAACACAGGTAAATATCACAAACCCTGTCTGTAGGACATATTACACTCCAACGTGTAGGACATATTACACTCCAAAAGCAAAAGCGTGGACATAATAAATTTAGATTTTCTATATCATTTTGTTTTTTATTTTTAAAATGTATATACAGGTGCATCTCAATAAATTAGAATGTCGTGGAAAAGTTCATTTATTTCAGTAATTCAACTCAAATTGTGAAACTCGTGTATTAAATAAATTCAGTGCACACAGACTGAAGTAGTTTAAGTCTTTGGTTCTTTTAATTGTGATGATTTTGGCTCACATTTAACAAAAACCCTACAATTCACTATCTCAACAAATTAGAATATGGTGGAATATGTCAATCAGCTAATCAACTCAAAACACCTGCAAAGGTTTCCTGAGCCTTCAAAATTGGCTCTCAGTTTGGTTCACTAGGCTACATAATCATGGGGAAGACTGCTGATCTGACAGTTGTCCAGAAGACAATCATTGACACCCTTCACAAGGAGGGTAAGCCACAAACATTCATTGCCAAAGAAGCTGGCTGTTCACAGAGTGCTGTATCCAAGCATGTTAACAGAAAGTTGAGTGGAAGGAAAAAGTGTGGAAGAAAAAGATGCACAACCAACCGAGAGAACTGCAGCCTTATGAGGATTGTCAAGCAAAATCGATTCAAGAATTTGGGTGAACTTCACAAGGAATGGACTGAGGCTGGGGTCAAAGCATCAAGAGCCACCACACACAGACGTGTCAAGGAATTTGGCTACAGTTGTCGTATTCCTCTTGTTAAGCCACTCCTGAACCACAGACAACGTCAGAGACGCGTCTTACCTGGGCTAAGGAGAAGAAGAACTGGACTGTTGCCCAGTGGTCCAAAGTCCTCTTTTCAGATGAGAGCAAGTTTTGTATTTCATTTGGAAACCAAGGTCCTAGAGTCTGGAGGAAGGGTGGAGAAGCTCATAGCCCAAGTTGCTTGAAGTCCAGTGTTAAGTTTCCACAGTCTGTGATGATTTGGGGTGCAATGTCATCTGCTGGTGTTGGTCCATTGTGTTTTTTGAAAACCAAAGTCACTGCACCCGTTTACCAAGTAATTTTGGAGCACTTCATGCTTCCTTCTGCTGACCAGCTTTTTAAAGATGCTGATTTCATTTTCCAGCAGGATTTGGCACCAGCCCACACTGCCAAAAGCACCAAAAGTTGGTTAATGAGATCTGACCAGACTCACCAGACCTGAACCCCATAGAGAATCTATGGGGTATTGTCAAGAGGAAAATGAGAAACAAGAGACCAAAAAATGCAGATGAGCTGAAGGCCACTGTCAAAGAAACCTGGGCTTCCATACCACCTCAGCAGTGCCACAAACTGATCACCTCCATGCCACGCTGAATTGAGGCAGTAATTAAAGCAAAAGGAGCCCCTACCAAGTATTGAGTACATATACAGTAATGAACATACTTTCCAGAAGGCCAACAATTCACTAAACATGTTTTTTTTTTATTGGTCTTATGAAGTATTCTAATTTGTTGAGATAGTGAATTGGTGGGTTTTTGTTAAATGTGAGCCAAAATCATCACAATTAAAAGAACCAAAGACTTAAACTACTTCAGTCTGTGTGCGATGAATTTATTTAATACACGAGTTTCACAATTTGAGTTGAATTACTGAAACAAATGAACTTTTCCACGACATTCTATTTTATTGAGATGCACCTGTAATATAATAAAAAAATTTAATTTAACCAAATGTAACATGGGGATATAACATTAATATAACTGACAATATTATAATTTTTTTTTTTACATTTAAAAAAAAAGTAATGAAACGGATTTTAAATGATGAAAAAAAGATATGTCCAATTATTGAGTATAGCATTAATACAATAGAGCATAACACATGATACAATATTTAATTAAAATGTAATGCTATTGATTTAAAAAATAAATAAAATAAAACAAAACATTTTTTGCAAACCACAGATTAAGGTAAAATAACATTCAATATAACAACTCCCACAACATTTTCTTATAGAATAGTTAATAACAGAATCATACATTTCCAGCTTGTGCATATTTTGTGTTTTAGATATGTATCAAAAATATTACAATTCACAGCATTTAAACACCTCACCTGAATTACAACCAGTCATATTTATGGTATACAGAGCTATCGATTACATAATCGGATCCCAAAAATTAAGTACTTGTAATTTGATTAAATTACATTTTAAAATACTCGCAATCAGACTACAGTTACTTTTTTATGGGTTACATGATTACATATTATTTACACATTAGCAATAATTTATTTAAATTCAAATAAATTATTATTGTATAAATTCAAATAAATTATTATTGTATGTTATTTTTTCAAACACATTAAAATGCACATTTTCACAAATTCACCAACTTTTGTCATCTGATCCTCTTTCACCTAAAATATTTTTATTTGAAGTACCCCTGAGATTTTAAAATAAATATTTTAATAAAGAAGTATCACATTTGCATATTCATGGTTCTCTGACATTGGTAATAGTCACATGACAAATAGGTAAACAAATAAAATATTAAATTTTTTCAGCAAGTATTTTATTTTAATTTGTTATAAAATTATTTATTTTAATTTAAAATGTTTATGATTTAATTGATTACCAGCTTTTCATTAAACTCATAAACCCCCTGAAGTTCCTTCACAAACCCAGTTTGGGAAACCTTGATGTAATATAATGTTTAATGCACTTCATGTTGTTAATAACAACAAATGGAATATATTTTCTTACTCTTTGTATTTTTATATCAATATGGTACATGATTATCCTATTTAAATCAAAAGTAATCTAAAAATAGTCTGATTATATTACCTAAAACATGTAATGTAATGGATTACATTCCTAACTCCAATTTTTGTCATGTAATTTGGAATCAGTAACGGATTACAATTTCTAAATCTACCCAGCTCTGATGGTACAGAAAATGAACCCTCCCTTTGATTTTTCTTAATGAAAACTTAGCTATTTTAGAACCATTAAAATGTGTCGCTTTATTTTCAAGTCCACTAAAATAAATTAATTACTGTGACGTCAAAACAATTTAGAAATATTCTGATGTAAAATTCATTAAGGTTACTCAGTACCTGTATCAGTACTTGTTACGGTTACATCTCTGCTCTTTTTGGTTTCCTTTTTTAATAATAAAAAAATAATTAAGTAATTCTTTAAAGGAAAAATTAGTGTGTTACCTTCTCCACCAAATAAGCCCAGCTAGAAGGCAACCCACACATAGAGCGGCTCCTAAAACCATGCCTGCCACTAATATCACTGCTTGACTGGGGCCTGTATGGAAATAATAATAAAAGATTTAACCTTTAGAAACAAATCCACTATGAGTTTACACATCATGTTATTTTTTTGCAGTCATATTAGCAATTAATTTACAAAATTCACCTCACCTGAGCTTCTTGTGATGACAGGACCCTCAGTGGGCAGCGTGTCTAGAGGCACAGTCTCTGTGACAACTGCCTTCCCAGTATTCAATTCTGATGGAGAGAATTCATCACAGGTTTAAAATACAAGAATTCAATTTACTCTTGCAAGATTTACCATAGTGCGCTTGGAATTTGACCAATACAATGGTCTTTTAGTGTCAATACATACTATAAAAATGTTGAAACTGAAATTTATGTGGCATAAGGGAACTTAAAAGAGATTCTGGGGCAGACCCTCACCATCTCCATGGGAACGGGGTCTGAGGGGGGCAGAAGGGCAGCCCAGCACTTGAACCTGTGCAGAAGCCCTGATATGCCACTTCTGGGGTTTCAGGAGGAGGTAGCGTGCTACTACTGGAGGAATCAGACTGTTGAGTACTGTCACATGACCATCAGAATGGGCCTCAAACACCTTAAAAAAAGAAAAAAAAAGTTAATATGAAAATAAAACATTGCAAAACACTGAAAAAAAAAAAAAAAATCTGATGATTTGCAAAAAAGGCCTAATATTACCTAATTTTATGAGTGAAAATAAGAATGATGATTTTTCAAATTTTATATATGAATCGGCTTTAATGCACTTATTAAAATAAGTAAAATGTCAAACGTTTCCATTTTAATGATTCAAAATGTATAATTTAAATTACAATCTGCATCATTTGTATCAATATAACAAAAAAATGGAATTTCAAGTACTCAATTTTATGTGAAAGAACTTTTACATAAACACAGGTTTACAAATAAATAAGCTTTTTTTCACAAAATCCGTTTGGATGAATCCACTGTTTGGATGTAGTAAAATACCCACAAAAGTAGCAGAAAACATCTGGGTCATGTTTGATTTTTCATCTATCACTGCCATAATTCTGACCTTGAAATCAAGATTTGGCATAAAATAATGTCTTCAGAATCATTCATACATGTAAAAAAAAATAAAAAATCAGCTAAGAATTGAACAAATGGTTGAAATCTTGCTCAGAGGAAGATAGGAATCATGTCTTTATGGCTGTTTTTCTGGTGATTAAGAATAATACAAGACTTCACCTTATAAATGTTTGTTAAAAGCAAAAATGCTACAAAATGCACATATTTTGTGAGCAATTGTGACATGCTAGAGCAAAACAGGCACCTCAAAATTAGTAAAATATGTATTTATCTAAAATAAATACCTAATTTATTAGTAAGAAATGAAATTAATCTAAAATAAATACCTAGTAATGTATATAAAATTAGGGTCTGTTCACAAAGAATATGTTCCTGTGTCCATTTGTTTATTCATTTGCCTATTTTATGTAAATCTTTTAACACTGTAATCGTGTTGAAACTTTTACTGATGCAGCATTACGTACCTTCTTGTCTTTGCTCAATGTTGCTTTGTAGACTTTCCAGTTCTTGCGGTCTTTGCTGAACATGAGGGTGTAAGATTCAATGTAGTAATGTGGCGTACCCTTTGTTATGATGCCTGAAAGCACATGTAAACATTAGATTTTTTTTGTTTTCTTATTGTGCTTCTGTAACATTTACTATTGCTGTAATATTTCAGCAGAGGTTTACACAATGATTATTAGTGGTTGACCTCTGACCTGTGACACTATTCCTGTTCCACAGCTCAATCTCTATCCACGGTTGCTGATCCCCAGAGCTCGCAGCCCACTGAGATCCCTCAAGTCCCGGAGACCAGAAGACCCTCTGACCTAATCTGTTCACCTCCTCCCACACTGAAGAAGTGTTATAGCCCACCACCGTCAGCTCCCTGTCACACTCTGCGCATGAAAGAGAATAGAACTTGCTCAAACAAGTAAAAATGATACTTTCTCACACCTAAGATAAACATTGTAATTGTTAGTTTTCAGTTGTTAGTGTTTATCTTCTAGCAATGTATAATTACAAATAGGAACTAACAGCACTTTTAAGGTGCGAGTATCATGTAGCAGGTGTAACCGTGTTAAATAAACTGCCATTTATTCCTTAACACTGACATGCAGACTCAATCCTGGTATTAGGCATTTGCAGTTTAAAAAAATAATATTACAAATAAATTAATCCAGTGCAAAGCCATAATTCAAGTCTAGATTAAATTAGCAATGAATTTAAGTATTATCTATAGGAATAACTACAGGGAAAAAAGTTATTACCTCTGTGGAAGACAAGACGTTTATCTGACAAGGAGCCGCTGTAAAAAAAGAAAAGGAAAAAAAAAAAGAGATATTAAATATATATATTATCGTATTATGTACATGTAATATTAAGAAATATTTAATAAATAATAATTATAAATTATAATAATATTATATTTATTAATACTATAAATTAATATTATATTGGTACATTTAAACTAATCATATCATTAGATAAAAGCAGTTTTATTTATTTTCATTATTTATTTTTTTTTCATGGAGCAGGTTTTCTCATGGAGGCAAGCATGGTGAAATCACATGACCAGGTTCTTTGTGGCACTCCTGTTATTGGATGTTTTAACTCATTGAATAAATTAATCATGGCTGACCGCGAATAACACATTTCTACAATTACATCAATAACTGTATAGTTTAAAAATAGTTTTCAGTAACTGAAAACTTTTGCTTTTGTGTAATGCTGCATCCACACCACTGGGTGTCTATATATAACTTACAGGTAACACTTTAGTTTACTGACCAATTCTTACTATTAACTAGTTACTTATTAGCATGCATATTACTAGCATATTGGCTGTTTATTAGTACTTATAAAGTACATATTAATGCCTTATTTTGCATGACCTTATTTGAGATCCCTTAATCCTATACCATACCTAAAATTAGCAAATAAAGCAGCAAATTAGAAGTTAATTGAGGCAAAAGTTGTAGTTAATAGTTATTAGTGAGAATTGGTCCCCAAACTTAAGTGTGAGCAACTTGCACAACATGCCACACACTCACGTTTTAGACAGTACTCCATTAGCGAAGTTTGACTCATACAAGGTAATGCCCCTCTGCAAAGAGACATTGATCATGCCTCCCAAATGGTCTGAAATTATGCCCGCATGGATCGCAGCTTTGCATAATACAGAGGTCTAGAAAAACATAAACACACACATTAAAATGTTACGTGATTCAAAGTTAAACTCTTCTTTTATCAAAAGTGGCTGTTGTAAGCTTTTACAAACATCCATATACGGTAGTAAATTCAATGCAATGACTAATAATCCCACTATAGCGCACAGATAATATTCCAGCTTACATCCCGGTATCCTTGTTCATGCCAGCCCCAGATTTCTCCTGTGACGCCTTTGCAGCCTGCAGGACAGAATGCACTGGAACACAAGGAAGTCCAGGATTCAGATATTAAAAATAAACATGTACCCTACAAGATTCAGAGTAAAGAAAAATTGTGTTATTTTGCTTTAATGTCAGGTCATTGTTGAAGATTTCTTCTTACCTAATCTGTTGAGAGGAGAAATGTGTCCCTCGATGCAGACATGAAATGAGCTCTATGGGATAGAAATAGCATTGATATGAATGGCGCAGTTACAGTCCAGAACATGTGCTCATATACACTGGCTTCGTGTCGTCTACACTTGCCAAACTGACTTAACGCAACTGTGTCTTACGAAATTGATGCATCAGTGTATAATCACAGGAAGAAGGTCAGCATTTGGTACATAGCACAGTTGTCTAGGAATTGGACTTTATATAAACAACTTGATACACAGGAAAGGAAGGAACATATGAACCACTCCTGTTAACTCTGGAGCAAAGTGAGAACTTTTGACAGAACATTGACCTCAAGGGACATTTTCCAGAAAGTTAAAGCTTTTAACTTTTAGTTCACTACATGCTTATAGAATTGTAAGTAAGATATATTTTTTAAATAAATACTTTTATTTAACAAGCATGCATTACATTGATCAAAATTGACAGTTAAGGCTTTTACATGTTCAGAAATGGTTTCCACCAAAATATTAAGCAGCACAACTGTTTTCAACATTGATAATAATAAGAAATGTTTCTTGAGCACCAAATCAGCATATTAGAATGATTTCTGAAGGATCATGTGACACTGAAGACTACAGTAATAGCTGCTGAAAATCCAGCTTTTCCATCAGAGAAAGAAATTGCATTTTAAAATACATAAAAAACAGTTCTTTTAAATTATAATAAAATTTCACAATAATACAGTTTTTACTGTATTTTTGATTTTTTTTAAACATTAAAATTCTTACTTGCTCAATATTTTGAGCTATATATATATATATATATATATATGATATCTAAAATATAAATTTAATTAGTCGTTTAATTTAAATCATAATATCTTACTATTTTAATTATCTTAATGTATTTGTCTTATTTTAGTTCTGATGACTTTTACTATTTAAACATTTTAGTTTATACAAATATGGAAAAATTACATATATTTGAAATAAATAAAAAGTAACAGGTGTATCCAAAATGTACTATATAAATTTGGTACTGTATATAAATTCTTCAATTAATTATTAGATATTTCAATTTATTATTGTGTTTTTGCATACAAAGCCAAGAGAAGATTTGCCTTATGGGAGTTAAAAACTTAAGAATTCTTCTTAAATGAAATTCTTCTTAAATTATGCATGTTAGCCAGTCAGGTACAGCCATGAGTGGCTTCTACTGTGTGGTCAGGTGATGGTTAAGCTGTCCTGCTGTGCTTGTCAATGCAGGAGGAGTGAGCATACAGCATTCCATCTACTTCAGTGTGTGCCCAAGCACAGGGGCCTCTCCTTATTCAGGCCAGGAGCAGCAGTCTGCTACCCTGCTTACAAAGCAAACACTCTGAAACCCAGCCAAGGAGGAGAGCTGCATTCCAGTCGGTCACCCTAACACACATTTTAAAATCCCTACCTCCAGGGCCAGCCCATTATGGTCCTCTGTAGTTTAACCTACATACTGGGCCTTGGTTCAACTTCCACTATAAAAATATAATATAATTATAGTGTTAATGTATTATTATTTATATCCTATTAAAGTTTTTATTCAGATTTTGATTTGATTTTAATTTTAAGTTTTTTTATTAATTTTTTAGTTTTATTTTTTGTTTGTTTAAATTAGGGCTGTCAATCGTTTTTTTTTTTTTAAATCGCGATTAATTGCATGATTGTCACGAGTTAACTCGTGATTAATCGCAACTTAATCACACATTTTTATTTGTTCTAAATGTACCTTAAATTAATACTTTTCAAGTTTTTAATACTCTAATCAACATGGGCATGGACAAATATGGATGCTTTATGCAAATGTATGTTTATTATTATTGAAACCATAGTCAACATAGAGTAGATATGTTTCAAAGAGTATACATGTTTCAAAGGTCATAGATGTTTTTCAAATAACTTGTTCATGTCTATTAGAAACATGAAAAAAGAAATTCCAGGTTCCCATTACTTCTCTTTCTTTGCACTGAGCAATTCACTTACACAAACCTGTTTACATTTTGCATGACAGGGCAGCTCACTTCTTCTGTACATGCAAAATGTACATTTATTATTTATTATTAGATTTGTTTGCCTCTGTCACGAATCCGGTCTGTGGCCTTCCGCCCAATAGCCACCAGAGGTCGCCCTTCCATCGAATTGACTCTTGCACTACACTACTGTTGCACGTCACCCACGGACTACAATACCCATCATCCATTGCACTGACGACACACACACACACACACACACACAGCTGATTGCACTGATCACACAGCTGATTGCACTGATCACGCAGCTGATTGCACTGATCACACAGCTTACTTAACCCATGGACTTCCTTAGTCAGAGCGCTGAGTATTGTCTAGCACTTATCGCTCACCTAGTGATAGCTACTCTACGGAGCCAGTTCCCGGTTCTAGTTTCTAGTTCTTAGTTCAGAGTTCTTAGTTCAGAGACTAGTCTAGCCCTGGATTTATCGTCTGTTTGGATTAACCCTTGCCTTGCCGTTTCGGACTCTGTTCGCGCCTTGCCTGGATTATTGCTCACGTTTACGGATTACCTCTCTTGTCAAGCCCCTTTGGATATTGTTCGCTGTCGACCGACTCACGCCCGTTTTGGATAACTCTTTGGCTTGCCTGTGTTGTACCTGTTTACCTTTGTCTGAATCTTGCTTATGTTGTGACCACGCCTTTGTAAATAAAAGCCTTGCACATGGATCCGCACGTCTCTCGTCTCGTCAGCTCCGTAACAGCCTCTCTGTGCCCAAATAGTGTATTTTGAGGCAGCTAAATTCTCAATAAAACTGTTTTCATTGATATATTTTACTGTTTCTGTTGTCAGACAACGGAATGAATATGAAATAGTGATTGAAACACGACCCATTAGGCTACATAACCAGCTCTCCTTTCCAAGATGTTAATCTGCACAAAAATCCTGATAATCGAGCCGTCGTCTGATAAAATCAAATACACATAAGATAAAGACAATAGCTGTGCTGTGATTTCGGCTATACTTGCATGTAAAATTAGAGAAGCAGCATAACTAAACCCTAAAGATTTGTTTCAAGGCGCTTTTATGAAGAGGGGGAAACAGGAGTCGCTAAAGGGGTCTGCAAAGTCGCTAAGTTGGCAACACTGTGCATCTCCATTTCTCCAACTACAGGGTAGGCCACAGGTCAAACAGAAAATGCGCACTACTTTAATCGGGCGTTAATAAAATTAGTGCCGTTAAAATGAATTTGCGTTAACGTGTTGTTAACTCGTTAACTTTGACAGCACTAGTTTAAATATTGTTTTTGCTTTAGTTTTAGTTTTTCAGTTAGTAATTTTAATACGTCAGCTTTTTTCACCTAATATTTATAATTTATTTATCTTATTTCAATTAATAATTTAACAAAATAGTTAATGAAAATGACCCTGATTATACCTAATATACAGTAATAATTAAAGGTCGACCCTTAAAGACATTACTTTACTGTAATCTACTTTGACACATGTAAGGATGTTTATTTAACGATCTGTGCATGACCTCCAGTAGGGCGGTTCACTTGTGATGTTGGAAACGAGAATAAACAGTAATTGAGATTAGGATGGGAACTGCTCCCACTCTCAGAGTCAGCTGAAGTGCTGTTTACTGAGTAAGCTGTACATTTCGAGAACAAACAGTCCCTGGTGTGTTTACTCTGATCATATACAACTCGCTCAGAGCAGGAAGATCCATGGGGCCACATGCTATGAGCTCTTATTTTGTTGATGGATTTGTGGATTCCTTTTTGGTCTACTGTTTATAGGTGCATGGAAAGGAATGGGAAGTGTGCAGGACATTAGCTGTTACCTGAGTGCTGATTGGCTGAATAGGACATGACGAAGCCCCGTCCTGAACGGTGAGTGCCGGAGATGAAACGCACCGTGACTTCATTAGTACTCAGAGATATATTCCTGTTTGTGGTGGACAGCTGCCCACACAGAGGACCTGGGAAGCACAGATCACATGATATAAACAAGCACAGTAGATTTAATGCATTTTTAGGTTCAACACACAATCCTGCACACCTTCACTGCCATAAAAGGCTGTTCCTGCACACTTATGTGACCACACAACCGTCATGCTACAGCAGAGTGGAATGCAGCATGCAAGCTGTAGTCATGCTGTGGTCACGTGACTGGGGAGCTAAAGAGCAGCGTGAGGTTGGATCTCTGGAATTTCTCAGTATATGCAATAATATACTGTAAATGAGGTGGCTATAAAATTAGAGTTAAAGGTGGCTGTAAATAACTAATGTAAGCAGGTTTGAAACAAATTTTGTGTCTTTTGGGGTTAAGAAGGCATGTGTCAGGCCTGATTCAAGGAAGGATTTCTTACAACTCAGAATCAACAACAGACAAGTGTAACGTGGGATTTGGGTTTTGTGTCATGTTCATGTCTTCATGTCTTTTATTTTGAAGTTTAGTCACGGTTCCTGTTTGTTTCGTGCTTCCCTTGCCCTCTTGTCTTCATGCTATTGGTTCTCTTTTTCATTGTGTCATGTTCTGATTGGTTGGTTCTTGTCACGTGTCCAGTCTTGTTTGCTATAAGTAGCCATGTCGTTGCCTTTGTTCCTTGTTGTGTATTGATGTTGTAACCTGCTGTTGGAGAGTCTAGTTTTTTTTTTTTATGCCAAGTCAAGTCTGTTCATGTCAAGTCTGGTCAAGTCAAGTCTGTTCTAGTCGAGTCAAGTCAAGTCTCGGATTATGTTTGCATTTTGGATCATGTATGTAAATAAACTGCACTTGGGTTCTCACTACGCTCGCCTTCAGTAGACTGAATCATTACAAGAAGTCAGTCTGTCCAACTTCAATAAATTGAGGAAAAGGAATTACAATCCTGGCTGTTGCTTTGCCTTAAGACTGGTATTTAAAATAAATTACATAATTAAGATTTAATTAAATTATTCTATTAAATTTTATTTGATTAAATTATTTATTAAATATTAAATGATTCAATATTTTAAATAAAATATTAAATTATTTAAAAAATGTAATATAATTTATACGATAGCTGTAGCATGTAAGAAAGTGAGACCTAGATGTATATTTAATATCAGTTGTTTAATTTCTATATAATTATATCATCATATTCAATCATATTTAATTATATTATTATATTTTATTTAATTATTTAATGTGTAATTTTATATATAATTTTAAATATGATATCCATAGCATATGATGAAGTAAATCCTTGACCGGTATTAAATAACAGTTATTTAATTTATATTTAGTTATATTATTATATTTAATTATACTATTTAATGTATCACTTTAAAAATAATTTTTAAATATGGTATCCATAGCATATGAAATGTAAATCCTGGAAAGGTATTAAATATCAAAATTTTAACTTATATGTAAGTATATTACTATATTAAATTATATTTAGTTCTACTATTTATTTTTTAATAAATCATTTTAAATATTAAATATAATTCACATGATGTCCCATAGCATACGAGAAAGTAAATCCTAGATGGATATTTTATATAAGTTAGTTAATGTGTATTTAATAATGTTATGTAAAATCTTTAATTATAATTTTTTATCATTTAAAATATTTAATGTAATTTCTATGATATCTGTCACGAATCCTGTCCATGCACTTCCGGTCACTCACCACCAGAGGTCACCCGCTCACTACATGCACTCTTGCACTACACCTACTGTTGCATGTCACCTCCAGACTACATTTCCCAGCAGCCATTTCACTAATCACATGCTCACACCTGAGACTGATCACACAGCTGATTCCCATTACACCCCTTACTTAAGCCATGGACTTCCTCTCCCTCACTGCCGAGTATTGTCTAGCGTATATCACAGTTTCTGCTGATAGCTGCACTACGGAGCCTGTTACCTGCCCTAGTTACTATTTCATAGTTTAGCCTTGTCTCATGTTTTCCTGGTTCCTGATCTCTGCCTGTGTACCTTGGATTTACCCCTTTGCCTGCTGTTTGGATTGTGTTTGCACCTCGCCTGGACTATTGCTCTCGCTATCGGATTTCCCCCTCTGGTCTAGCCCCTTTGGATATTGTTCGCCGATCGACGACCCACGCATGCTCTAGTAATACTCTTGTGTCTTGCCCACTATATACCTGTTTGCCATTGTTTGACCCTTGCTTGTTTCCTGACCATGCCTTTGTTTAATAAAAGCCCTGCAAATGGATCCGCACGCCTCATGTCTAGTCGGCTCCGTAACAATATCCATATCATATGAGAAAGTAAATCCTAAATGGATTATGTAATGGTTTAATTTATATTTCATTATATTCTTTTATTTTTTTTTTATCTATAATTTTAAATATTTCATATTTATATGAAATTCATTCCATAGCAGATGAGAGAGGTAATCCTGAAGGAACACTTTTTTTGTGGTATTAGTGCATACATAACACTGGGCTAGTCTGTCATTCCATAACGTCTGTGTGAAGAGGGTCATACCCACTCTAGTAGCTCCACTGGTGTCTGTGATGGTAAGAAAGCCAGATATGCAGTCTTGACTTCTCTCCAAGTCAAAGTCCCCAAAGGTCAAGAGCAGCGTCTGGCCCTTCGGTACCCTTAGGGTCCACTCACACTGGGTGTGGTTAGGGTAGGTTCCCGGGAAGTTCAGAGAGGTCAGTGTGCCACTGGTGGGACTGAGGACTGTGTATCCACACCCACTGCCTAAAGAGAAAAGATAGAGGGAAGATCACATTGTTATTAATGTGAAATAACACAGTTAAAGTTCTAATTTTGTGGTCTGTTTCCACATATAATTAAACCAGACATTTTATCTCATTTAACTTCCATTAATCATCAAATGTGCTAACTAGTTTCTCTCTTGGCATGTTTCTAGCCCATGGGAGCATTGTGGGTATTGGCAGGTCGTTGGCTGAGTACTGAAGAGTGGATTGCAAAAGCTTGTGTGGTAAGGGGGCTTGCCAATTTTGCCAGTATTAGTCCCACTTGAAGGGCTTTCCATGACTGGTGTTAATTAAAGCCGTAATTGCAGTAGGGTTTAGTTGATGCCAGTGTTGTGTTTTATACGGTAGCTTCCACAGACATGCTCTACCAAGTTCATAAACATGACATAATCGCCACAACAAAACGATTGGCAACTAGTTTTGAGTTCCACTAAAACCCAGAGTCAATATGAATGACCAAATTTATCTAACGTTTTTGAGTCTCTTGGTCCCTGTGTGATGAACTAGATCGGTCTGAGTCCATCGTCCGTCTCTCATTCCTAATTTCTCAGTCAGCTCTGAATCATTTGGGTTTAAAGCTTCTGTGGTCCCCTTCTTTCTGCTTTAGACACAATTTATCTCTAAATCTACTGAACCTCTTGTTGCTATGAGCTATCTTAATCATCGTGTAGGAAAACAAACACGATTTTGTGGTCAGGCTGTTAACTGGCAATGTTCAAACAATTCACTGCATGACTCAATGTGGAGGTCAAAGAGTTGAATGTTTGATCTGGGTGAGGGCGATTTTATTTACAAAAGTCTTTATATAGTTCAGTCAGTATTTAACCCCAGCTAAGGTTTGTGGGTGAAGCTGGTGGCGTTTATTGCAAATAATCGTTTCCTCAACCCAATTTTATTTGAAATTGTAAGTATTTCATGAGGTAGTGATTTCATATGAACTTTTACAATGTGATTTTTGTATGGAAACACATTTTTTAGAAAAAAACAAAAAACAAACCTCTCTCCAAAACAGTGAGGCACAAACAGATTGTACAAATCACATTGTATAAATTCATAAAAATTAGCCAAAATGCCAAATAGTTATTGCCATGAGAGTGTGTTGGTAATCTTGTGCATAATCTGTTTGGTTTAATAAAGGTAATAAAGTTTGGAGATCAAATAATGATTGAATATTTGTTGATATAAAATCAAATTGATTGAATTATTAAATCAATTTGAAATATCCCCAAAGGGCTTTTTTGCAGGACATACAAAGTTAATAAAAAATGAGCAAATGCAATAGTAAGAGACAAATTAATTTAAAATATACACAAAAACATGGTTTCCACCTATAAATCATGAAAAAGAGATGTTTTAATATTTAAAAAAAGTGTGTAGTTTTTCCAAAACAATGCTATGCCATATATTTTTAGGTTAACTTGCCCTGAAAAGCGTAAATTCTGTGGTGCTATAAAAACATTGCTGTTTGTTTGATCCCGACCAGTCCAGCCTAGCAACACTGGCTCCACCAATTATGTGGTTTTGGGGCGTGGCTGTGTGTTTTTTTTTGACCAATGGCAGGCAGGTTGAGTGTTTAGAAAAACCTGTGGGGAAACAATAAAATTCTGGTGTGCAGAAACTAGACACAATGCTTGGCTCCAGCTTAACTAGGCCAGTTTCTTTTGTAACCACAGCATAAAATTCACAATGAACTCCTCATGAAGCACAGCCTGAGGCAAACTTTACACATTATTTAACAGCAGGCAGACACTGATGACATCTGTGCGATGTCTGCCAGTTGAGTTCACAGCAAGGTGTTTTCAAACATGCCGCGTGTGAGGATGTTGGGTATAATTAAGACACTTGCTGACACAGAATATAACATTCCATACAGCTGAGCTACTATGAATGCACTGGGACCACGGATACCAATCCATCATCGGTGCTACACTATCAGGCAGTGTGTAATTTTATTTTCTCGTCAGGGGATTTGCAGACACGTCCCTGCAGGCCTGAGCCCATGGCAGACAGGATGTTCAGCTGTTTAGATTGTCACATCACAATTCATCTACGTCAATCATATTACAACTGTAAACTCAAAAATATTTGGGGACAAGCTGTTTTTTCCTGTTCTTTTATATTCTGGCAAATCCTGGACACTCTCTAGATCTTCTAAAGCTTAGAAACAATACGATATAGCGTGATCTCAAAAACATGTCAGCTTCCATTCTAATACAATAACGTCCCAAAAAACAGTCAGCTTCCCCAATGGCTAATCTGGTATTGTACACGTAGAGTCCTGGGGGTGGACGTTTGACTGGAAAACATTTTCCGTAGTCCTCACAGTCTGTGAATCTGGCTGCAGTGATTCATGCTGACCCCACACATATTGAGAAATACCATAAACAAATTCATTCTTTATAACTCACTCTTTAAACACAGGCAAAACAGGAGGATATAATTCAGTGCTGGTGGTCTTATAAAAGACAAACATGCCTATAAACACTTTGTACTTTGTCTATATTTCTAAAAATCTATTTTAGAGAATGCAGTCAAGAGCAAATGATGATAAAATTATCCCAGTTAAAATTAGTTCCAACTGTAATAAAAAAAAAAACTATCTATCTATATAATTATATATGTATGTATATGTGTGTGTGTGTGTGTGTATATTTATACACACACGTGTATATATAATTTATATTTATAAATTGTTATATTTATAATTTATTAAATTTATAATTTATATTATTTACATAAGCATTTGTAACCTTCCATCATATTATACAGTATCTAGTGCTACTTTAATGAGAATTATCTTACCCTTTTGACCGCATACCAACACCAGTGTTTCTATGCTGAGAATAAGCCAAATCCGAGAGAATTCCATAGTATCCCAAAGAGCTCCATATCTCGTGTGCATGGTTTCCTTCGGGATATCCCTTGCTGACTCTAGCGTTCAGAGTTTAAGCCATGAGTTTTAGTTCATGTAATCAATCTACAGACTCTCTCCTCTCACGCTTCTCATCCAAGTTAAGACGCAGCAAAGTAGCCCATCCCCGACTGGGCATGGGTTAATGTACTCTCCCCTTATTGGCTTCAGAACGTGCTAGTCAACTTAATTACAATTCCTGTTTCAGTACTTTGATTTGTGTAAAGTCAAGATGTCCCCCTCTAACTTTTTCCCAAAATAATGAATTATAGAGGGTGCAAAAAGTTAAGACGCAACACTTGCATGGTCATTACATCAATGCAATAAAATTTATTGGTGTGAATGACAACAGTGTTCGTTCAAAAGGACTTACATTAGACGCTGCTTTTACAAAAAAATAAATAATTAAAAGAAATAAATAAAATTAACACAATCTATTAATCTGTTCCTTTTTGACATGCTATATGTTTGTATCATCATGACTATGATAGCATATTTTTTCGATATTTCTTATGATGTGTGCTTTATTTCATGTGACGTCTTTATACAGAACCGACCTTCAATCCAGTTTTTAAACATGACTCACTACTTCTAGAATCACTAGTGTCCCGTGAATAAATTTGTGAATGCTACATATGTAACTGGTCCAGATGAAAATCTCATCTGTGTCAATACAACTTTTTAAAAAGCGTACTCAATAATTAATGTATTACTGTGGCTGCAATTTTGAGCTTACACTGACACCTAGTGGCGAGAATACAAAATCACGTGTGATCTCAACATAGGCCACTATGAGGCGATCTCCTCCTCACTATTAATTTAGGAGTAAAACTTTTGATGAGTGGGTTCTCTAGCTCTATTTAACACGTTTTTATAAGTATAGCAATTTGCTACATCTGTTGTGCGTGGAGAGAGTATGTTTTAAGTACTTGGCCGTGTGTTTTGTGTCTTTTATAACAGATGTGGCAGTCCTGAAAAAGCTGACTCAGATGTTTAGACTTCTGGCCATCAGAGCAACAAAACTCACTGATCTGCAAAAAAATAAACGACATACTTAAAAGTGAGGTAGAGACCATTATGCAAAATTGTAGAATATTATTCAGCATAAAGGAATAGTTCACTAAAATCTAAATTCTGCCATCATTTACTCATCCTCATGTCATTTCAAACCTGTTTGACTTCTTTTGCGGAAACAAAAAATGTTTCAAGGAATGTCTTAGATTCATTTCAAATTACAGTATGTCAATATACAGTACAGTATCATTGTCTTAATTGTTCTCCGTCTAAGCAAGGAAGTTTTAAAACTACTTTAAAACTTGTTCATTAAATATGTACATTTTTAGAGTCAGAAATCTCATTCAAGTATTTTTTTTTATTGAAAGTAGTGAAAATGAAAATGCTACAATATACTTATCTTGTCTAACATTTGCCATGTTTCTTAAAAATTAGCTATTTAGTGGGTTATTTTTGGAGTCTTATTTCTAATTGATTCCCACATCTCTACATGCTTCTGCACTGTAGACATCATTGGATTGTAAACACGACAATCTCCAAAAAATGTTTGTACATTTTTGGAAAAATATTTAGCAATTACAGTGATCCTTATGTTAAAACACAACAAAAAAGAAAAATAATGCTATGAAATCACAATTATTTGTAAGCAAAGCAAAATCATGCATTTTTTATTGCAGAAATCGATACGTTGCATTTCTGAAGTCTCTAATATTAATGAGACCCCAAAAGATTTGTATTTTGTATTTATTGTTAGATTTTGTATAGCAATATTTAACTGCTAAACTGTACATTTCTTGGTATTGAAAGCTCTTTATATATCTAGATATCAAGTATTGTCACCATTTCATTTTCTGGGATAAAAATGTCAAACTTATTCAATAAATAATACAATCTAAAAAGTGCTAAGTATTTTTTTAACTGATATTATATTTGATATTAAACTGTAAAGATGTAACTAGCCATCATCTGTTGACCTTTTTCGCATTCTGATTATATACCACCAGATGGCAATAAAACATTAAGAAACAGTTGAATGAGATGGCATGACAATCCTGTTGTATATGGCCTGACATGCTAAAAATGCAAACATATGTTTCCCAGATTACAGTTCATCTAAGTGTGCACTTAAAATAGAGATCATTCTGCTCTCAGCATAAGGTCACAACCTTCTGACTGTTTTCTCTTACAACAGTCCACTCTTTTTTTTATGCTTCAAGTGTTTAATCATATAAACAGTTTCCAGTCCTGCACTGTATTTATTCTTAGAACAGTTTTCCCTATACACGACACATACGTGCTCACAATCTTATTTTACGTGAGAGGAGCTCTTCATAATCCTCCCACACTTCTCGTGAATCGAATAAAACTGGGCAAAGTCCATCACTCTTTTGTCATTTACCTCGAAAAAAGCTTTGTGGGTGTACTGGTGACTCCCTTAACGGGACTCAAACATGGTTTTGTGGAGGAAAGCGCACCTGTCTCACCCTTCATAATGCTATACAGGCCCCATTCTGACGTTCACATGGGACACCTAAACAAATGATAAACCGCTGCACGGTGCCCGCCAAGGCAATGACTGAACAAGGTCATATAGGAGACGGTGACTATTACGCAGTCATTTGTGCCTTTGCTCCAGGCAGATCCCAGAGATCATGTATTAGGATACTGCTGCAGTATGAGTATAGTTAGGGACTATTTCGAATGCAAATAAGCAAACATTGAGTATTATTAAAGAATAGGAGGGAAGCATTATTATATACGATAGACTCGTTTTTGGCCAGAAGTGAAGATAAAAAGATAAAACACCTTAATGATAGATTTGTTTTTCACTTCACAAGACATTGATTGATGGACTGGAGTCATGTGGATTGCTTGTGGACTATTGTGATGTTTTTATCAGCTGTTTACAGCCTCATTCTGATGGCACCCATTCACTGCAGAGGATCCATTGGTGAGCAAGTTATGCAATGCTAAATTTCTTCAAATCTGTTCTGGTGAAGAAACAAGCTCATCTACATCTCGGATGGCCTGAGGGTGAGTATTTTAATTTTTGTTCATCTGTTCATCTAAAAATGAGTGTTTTTACGCCATTTTTTGATGATGTTGCAAGCCTGTATGACTTTCTTCTGCAGAACACAAAAGATAGTTTGAAGTTTTTTTTTGTCTATTTTTTGGGGTCCAAAACACCACTGGCCCCCAGTGATGTTCACTTTATTGACATTTTCTAAAATATACTTTTCCATTATTGTTTTGGACCCCATTGACATACAATGTAAAGACAAAAAAAGTTGAAATAGTTTTCAAAAATATCTTCTGCAGAACACAGAAGAAGATATTTTGAAGAATGTTTCAACATGTTTGTCTATACAATGCATGTCAATGGAGTCCAAAACAACAAAGAACCCCACTGACTTTCACTGTATTGACATTTTCTAAAATATATTTTCATATTAACAGTTTTTGGTTGAACTATTTATTTATTCAGTGAGCTAGTTGAGTCAATAAAAAGAAGATCTGCTATTTTGCGTCAAGTAACTTCAACTAACCAGTTTTAACAGCGGGTGAATTCCCACCAGGATACTTTCCCATATTTGAGGTTTAAGCACAGTAAATGCATGTATATGATTGTCAAAACAGCTGCATGTTTGCTGCAACTTACACTCTGGCATAATTTATTTGACTTTTCTTAATAGCCGACCATCTTATTGCTTGATCTACATCTCTGGAGTTGGAATCCCCTGCTGTGAATATGTAATAGGTAGACTGATTGTGATAGAAAGAAAAAAAGGGTGCACTGTTCGCTGCTGTGTGAAATTAAATTGGTATGAAAAACGTGAATGGATCAGCGTGTGGCTATCTCCGCCTGCCATCCCTGCTGGCTGTGGGACATGGCTGGACCTTGGGCAAGCCGAGGTCCAACTTGGCTCCGTTGCTTCCATTCATGGCTCAATAGGTAGTCCTTCCTTTTGTGGAGCCTAAACAGATTATCACAAATCCATCCTACTTGTGGGACTGCGCAGATAAGATGTTCTATAGCTTGTTGGCCTCATAATGGCTATTGTTATAGAACTGGAAACCTACAGCGCGAAGTCTGCTTGGTTTAGCGGCTTCAATTTTTCATGGAAAAGGAAGTGTTTCAAAAAAATCTTAAATAGCCTATGTTGTAAACATAAGCTGCGTCCCAAATGACACACTATACTCTATGCACTTATAAACTATGTACTTATGCACTATGTACTCAACCATGTAGTGTATGAATTATATAAGGTTATTTTGTCATTAATAATTGGAGTCTGATAGCCCCTCCCTCTTCACTATGTAATTAAAGCTGCGACAGTTGAGTGCATTAAGTGTTGAACATTCCTCACTTCATTTTTTCGGTTATTTAAGTGCATCATCCGGGTATTTAAAGTGCACTTTTTCTTTTTGGAATTTTCAGTGTGAACACACTTGCACTGTTTGTACAACAAAACGTCATAGAATAGTGGATAAGTACATGATACGGGATGCACCTATAGTTTTTTGCATGACATAGTCTGTTTTGACTATGTTACATATATGAAGCCTATAGAAGTGGTTGTCATCTAGGCCTAGGGGCTCGGTAAACTTCCAAAGAGAGCAAAATATTTGGTATATATAACTATTATATTATATTATATTATATTATTAAAATTTTCATATTAAAATATTTTAAAATTTATATATATATATATAATTTAGCTACAATAACGCAATCTTAAACTGAAATAATAAAAATATAAGATAAAATGCCAACAACTTACTAATATTGCATTTTTACCCTATGTCTTTTGCTTATACTGTTTTCACAATTCTATCTTGATTTAGGTTTAATTCATTTTTATCAACTATCTCAAGTATGTTGTAAACACTGTACACACACACACACACCTCTATACATATAAACAAACAGAAATTCAGATGCAACAATGCAAAATGGGGGCCTTGGGGTCTTTAGAGAATGCATGCCCTTTTCCCTCATTTTATCAACCAATATAAATAACATTATTAATTTCCTTCAGTTTTGGAAGCTGCTTGTCTTTAGTAGCCGGGCTAAAGAGATCACGATGAATCAATCATATGTATGTCCTGAGAACACCAGGATGATTAGAGCTCAGCTTCTCGAAAGCCCCGCACGAGGGCGTCGTTCGCACACTGTGACGCACGCTACGCAGACCGGAGCGCCAGAAAGAGCGCGCGGAGAGAAAGAAACATCGCTTGGATCTGTTTATCCTGACGTCAGTTTGAGCAGATCGCTCTGCCCCGTATCACTTCACGCGACTCTGAACTGAGCCTCGGCTGGATTTCGGGAATCGATGAACGGGAGTGAGTCCACAACTTCACCGTCCAAACTACTGGAGCCACTGAAATGATTTCGGCTTGTTTTCCCAACTGGACTAACAACATAAAATGAATACCTGCGCATTTCTCTTGATCCTGGCTGTTCAGATTCACGCCGACAGCGTAGAGGGACCAACAGGTAAAGTCCCGTTTATCTGGAGTTACACAGACTGCGCACTTTCAAACTTCAGTGTGTTTTGAGGACATGAGAAGCAAAAGCTTGTTGTCTTGACAGCAAAGAGAGGCTGAGTTGCACTTTGAAGCCGCTGAACTTTTCTGATAATGGAGAGATTTGGTCTCGGTTGTCATAAAAACAGTAAAGATGCCCTCAGAAGCTTAAGGTGAATTGTTTCGGGCTGTTTGTTATTTGGCACAAGTCTCCTGTTTAAACATTCCCTCAGACTGACGTAATTCACAGTGTGGGTCTTTGAATTATTGTTATAGTATTTTTCATTGAAAACACACGTCTGGAAGTTGTTCTGTGTAAAGTAAACAAGTGCAGTCTCATCTGCGAAGCTTTAAATCAGCGGTTGAATTAACCGATCATTTGTGGCTGCACCAGACGTCTTATAAAGACGGCTTGGTGTTTTTATATCAAATTCATGTCAGAAGGATTTACAGTGAGTTGAATATTTAAAGTGGATCAGCCACCAGCAGCATTTAAGTTGTTTTTTGTTTTAAACTGAATCAACTTTTCTGATTATTCAAATCACTCGATTTGAATCTTTTTGTGGGCGTTCGGGTATATGCCTAAACAAACAAACATTTATTTATTTATTTATTTATTTAACCACGAAATAATCATCATACACGTTTCACCAGAATTATTTTTTTTATTCATTTTGTGTATTTATTTATTTATTTATTTTTTTTCTGTTTTAGTAGGGCTGAGTGTCTTACAGTGAAGTATATGTGCAGAGTAGTATGAAGTACAGTGATGTAACCTACTGCGCTCTTTATTGCTGATAAAAAGCGCTCTCATTCAGTTTTGCTTATGAATTATCACAGCTGGTTTATGAGTTGTTCACACACTGAAGCGTCCTAGATGCTATTATCTCTGTTTCTTAATTTAATAACAAATCTGTCTTTTTAAAGTCCATCTTGAGTTTGGCGCCACTCTTGTCTTTTTTTTTTTTTTTTTTTTTTTTTTTTTTTACTGTATAAGAAATGAGGGAATAAATAGCTGATTTACTGGTCTTGTCCAGTTTAAGATGGTCTGACCAAGCTGATGTTCATCTGGTTTAGCTGTGTGTGCTCAAAACCAGCTTACTGACCAGGCTGGTAGACCAATTAAGCCAACCAGTTTAGGCTGGTTATTTATTTATTTATTTGCAAGGTAATGTGAAGATTGGGGTAAATTTATATTTAATTAAGAAAATATACAAATGCAAATTGTACACATTAAAATGAATCATATTTACCATCTAATACTGTTTTCCCTCCTGAAAAAAATACATGTAAATCAGCTGCTGGTGGTTTTATCTTATTTATGCTGGTCTCCCAGTCTGGTCAAGATCAGCTGGTTTAGCTAAATGGCCTTTAGTACACCTCTAAAACCAACCAGTAGACCCGAGCCTGTCCAGACTTGGAGACCAGCAAACCCTTTTGCATTTGTACATTTACATTATTTTCCATTATTTAGTTATCTGTGTTTTTTTTAAGCTTCTTTCGTCACGAGGAGCGTTGGCTGTTCTCCACAGTTTTTGATTTCAGGTTTTACTATCCTCGTAGGCATAACCCGATCCGCGCACGCACTGAGATTATGAACTGCTTCCTCCTCCACACTGTCAGTGGGCTGTATGAAGACAGAGCAGGTACAGGGAAACTGAAGGGTGCCGTTTGTGATTGCTCATAATGGACCACTCCCTCGGAGCCAGGCTGTAGGAAACATGGTGCATGATTCGGCCAAGAAACTTGACAAACAATCATGATCTGTTTGAGGAAGCTATTGATTTTCAGTTAACTAAATGGCTTCCATTTAGCAAGCTGTCAAGTAGCTGTAGGGTTCTGTAACTACTGCTGCGGTCTGTGCATTCCCTCTGTTCTTCAGCTGCAGTCTAATCCTAGTTTCTATTGGTTTTTGGCCTGATTTACAGTGTAATCCATTCTTTATTGTGTTCAGCTGCTGTTTCCGCCATTATTTTTTGCCGCTTTTGTTTTGCCATGGCCTGGTTGACATAAGGCAGAGACGAGTGACCTGATGTGAGATGAATACAGGCATTGTAACCAAGTGTCTGCTTCATTTTTAGCTCTTCACACCCTCCCTGTCAAGCTATATGCTTCTCTTTTGTGAGTTGTGCATCATTATTTTGACATCGTAATATGATATTAATGAATGGATGAACTTTCTAAGCGCTGATGACGTCATTTAAAAAGAACTGAATAGTTCACAAAAATGCATAAAAGCTCAAAATCCTTCACCACTCATATAAAATAATTTTTATTTATTAGTTAAAAAAAAAGTAAAATATATATAAATATATATATATATTTTAAAGCAATGTGCTGGTAAGATTGCTTTGACAATTAAAATGCACTGGAATCAGTAATTAGATTAATAATTAAGGTTTAATTTTTTTCCCCTTACTTCCGAATAGCATAATGATTGCATAGCTGACCTCAAAGTGATTTTACCTTTCAAGGATATTTTCTTTTAGTCCTCCTGTTCATAATCATAGATTCTGTCGCAATCCAAACTGTGTCGCTATGGAACTGACACAAGCAAATGTCTCTCATAATAAGGGGAATGAAGCACATCATTAGGATGAATAGGGAAATAATTAAAGCACATGAAGATAATTATACTAAAGCTGAGACAGAATGGGGCAGCTTCACATTAGCTGCCTAGTGATGGAGTCTCTGGAGGCTTGACATGCAGTGCTCTTTGTTGGGATGTGCAGCTATGCTCTGTTCTGACATCTGGAATAATCTGGTAAAGTCAGATTACGCCAATAGATATAATCTAGCACACTATCGTATTTATTGCTCAATGTGTGTTGTGGGTTTAGTTGGAGTTGACATGATGTAGGTCTTATAGATAATAATAATGAGAGAAAATTTTCACAATTTTCACAATACAGCTGCTGAATGTGACTTTTTAATATGGCCTACCATAAAAATGGAATAAAGAAACTTAAATAGGCAGATATTAGGAGATAAAAAGATTTTAATGATTATCATGTCATGTGACCCCACATTATTTCTAGGTAGCCTAATTGTAGTAAAAAACAAATTAATCAAATGGTTGACTAATGGCCTGGAAGATCGTGTTTTCTGTGAGACCTCTTTGTGACAATTTCCATTGAACTATCTTTAAAGGAAAGTTTCTTTATTACATTTTTTTTTTTTTTTTTATGGTGTGCCACATTTAATGATTGTGGGACACAAACATTTAGCACCTGTTTTAAAAGTAATTAAAATGAATTAAAAATAATTATTTCTGATGTTACTTGTTAATATGTAGACATCTGGACTTTTAAAGTGAGTGTTTAGTTAGTTTACTTTAGTTTTGTTTTCCTCCCACTAATAGCTATATCAGTTATCAGCTTCTAAATATAATGAATTATCATTACATGTACCAGCCAAAATTTCCATATGGGTTCATCTCTATTACTTTTACAGGATATTTACTCAAAATTGCCACTTTTTTTCATTGGCAAAGTGTAGGCTGGATAAATAGACTTGGCTGGTTTGGAATGTCACTTAGAGGAGTAAATCTTATACACAAGCTCTTGAATTTGAAGACCTTTTCAATATGCTATCAACCATGTTTGGAAAGGATGAGTTTCTGTCCTTCCCCTGTACATAATTGGCTTCCTCAGGTGTGCTGGACTGTCAGTCTTCTAGCTTAGTTATAGCTTAGACTGCAACTGTTTCTTGTAGTACAGAGCATGGAATGTGCATCAAGGTGTTATCCATTTTCCGGGATTCATTACAGCAGCACTGCAGTAGCTGGGTGAGTCCAGATCATGGAAAGCAGCTATCTTTCACAGTGCCATAATCGTGGTCATGATGCAAATTACCTCAGGACATGAAACCTTCTTTGTTTGCTTTCAAAGGTGCTTTTAAAAAGTGAAGAATGCAGTTTGTGTGCTATAGTGTGACATAGTGGAATGATAAAAAAAAAAGAAAAAAAAAAAGCATATTTCCAAAACAACCTTGTAAACGCCCTTTACACTTATCACGCCCTTTCATGCATTGTGATTATTCTTATCCTTACAATATCTTACTATTTTATCTTGGGCTTGACAGTTAAAAGACAACATGTTTGGCAAAAACGTGAGACTGTAAGTCTTTCTCTCACAGCCTCGTTTTAATCCGTGTTAAATTCAATATGGCAGCTCCAAATTCCTTAGTCTTGTTTAAAACACCATTGTCTGTCTCTGAGTATTTTGGCAAATGTATTAATTTTAGTTTGCACTTCTATAACTGAATCTGAAATTTTGACCAGCCATGGTCCCATATCAAGTTAACACCCTCTGGCTCAGCCTGCTACAGTAGCTATTCCAACTATTACTATTGTTTGAGCTGGAAAGAGATTGATGGATCTGAGCAGACAGCTCTAAATGTTTAGTTGGTGCCTGGGAGGCTCAGTGTTTACACTTTTGGATAAACCCTTGAATGGCATATTTAGGCAATAAACAATAAACTGGGTTAAGAAAATGTATTTTGGCATAAACAAATCTTACAAACTTCAACTTTAAAGGAATATGTCACCAAAAATTAAATTTCCTGATTACTTATTCACCCCCAGGCCATGCAAAATATATATGACTTTTATTCTTCAGCTGAGGAGAAATTAAAGTTTTGGAGAAAAACATTCCAGAATTTTGTCATCTATTTTTGATAAAATGCAATCAAATGAGGCTTCCAAATTTTGTCAGCTTCAAAGTAATCCATGCTACCCCAGCAGAAAAACAAAACAAACACAAAAACTATATACTGTACTGCTACAAATGCTAGCTGTGGTCAAGCTTGGTTAAGTTCATGACCTCTTGTGTGACGTTTGTGCGTTTAAGCTGCCTAAATATGGATTTTGGACCATCAAAAATGGTCAATGTTGAACCCCGTTCATTTGCAATTGAGTGTTTTCCTTCAAAACCTTAATTTCTCTTGGGCAGAAAAATGATTTTGGAGGGCCTGGGGGTGTATAATTAGGATAATCAGGAAATTTTCATTTTTAGGTGAACTATTTCTGTAAGGTGGCATACAGAGGTTGATTTGCTGTGAAGTTATGAAAGTACAAATGAAGTTTCAGAGGGTTTTCCCCACTGATTATGAGATAATACAGCTGTCTGAACATCAATGAGACCGCCCCGGTGCCCAGGTGTAGGCGGGAGACCGTGGTAGGAGGGCTCGGATGTCTCGGGCACCCAGATATTTCGCATCAAACAGATTCATTAATCAGAATCATCCTGACATCCAAATTCTTTGACCTAAGCTAATTGCAGAGTACCTGTAAAACAGGAGGCGGCGAGGACCCTGGTGACCAGAATTTTATTTCCTTTGTAATTAAGGAAATTACATAGCGTCTTTTATTTAATTTTTTTTTGCACTTCCATCTGCGGTGGAATCTCAAAGGACGATTTATTTTTTTCTTCCCAGTCCTGATTGCGTTTAGTGCTGCTGAAATAATGAGGAAACGTGTCAGAGAGGGTTTTGAAAGCAACAGCTGAGAGCGCTGGTTCCCCCAGCATCAGAGGCAGTCCGTCTCTTGTTGAGAAATGTTTTCTTTGGACTCGCCTGTCAAACTGCTCCGGACTTATAAGAGGTATGAGGCTGGGATGGGAGGGGGTTTTGGGAAAGGGGGACTGCCAGAGGGCTCTCTCCTCCTCTTCTTCAAACGGCAGAGCTGCTCTGAGTCAACATCTGATGGGAAACGAGCATACGACAACAGAGCGAACCGGTGCTGGCTTTTCCTTTTGTTGTCTCTGGAAGGCTGATCCGTTCCTCAGTGATTTATCTACAGATTTAAAAAAAAAACAGTTCCAATTTCAAGGGGCCCCTGATGGAAATTTGGCTCTGAGAGGATCTGAGGCTGGTGTTTAGATGTGAAAATGACAGTGAAATAGATCATCACAGACTCCGGAACAGGAGGGCACTTAGAAGCCTCGGCTTGCCCTTAAGTTTTGTGAGTTTTGCTAGAGGAAGTGCTCAGCTCAGTTAGATTCTCCCACTACCCAGGTGCAGCTTTTTTGAATTCATCCCAACAGTGCGCTCTATGATTTGTTCTCCTCCTTACAAGCAGTAATGCCCGAGGCTAAATTTCTTTCATTTTCATTTTCAGGAAGCTTTTTGCCTTAACTTTGTTTAGTGTCTGTTGAGCAGCACCACGTATCAGAGGATTGCAGGTGTTTACACTGTGTGGGTGGTGAATATGCTTTATTTTTAAGCACAGTAATTTCAGCGGTGATGGTAAACAATGATTGAGACCAAAGGGTGTCTCTGCAACGGGTTTTTGAATTATATCCACCCAGGGTACAAATGAACAGCTGCCAAGTGCCAAATGCAAGTAAAATTTCCTCAGATGTTGTTAATTGCAATTTAGGAGCATGTTTCCATTTGCAAAATAAGCAATTGCGTTAGACTTTATCAAGTTTGTCAGTATACATATAGCCTGATTTTGAAAAGTCTTATGCTCAACAGGGCTGCATTTATTTGATCAAAAATACAGTAAAAATAGTGATATTGTGAAATATTATTACTTTTATTAATTAACGTATTAATAATTCTTCTTTAAAGTGGCTTGACAAAGTTTGAAGGTTCAAAAGATTGAAAAAATTTCTAAAGATTGAATGTTTAAAAGAACAGCATTTATTTGAAATTCAAAAATCTTTTGTAATGTCATAAATGTCTTTACTGTCAATTTTGATCAGTTTAATCCATGCTTGCAGAATAATTATGCGATTTCCTTTAAAAAAAAAAAAAAAAAAAATCTGACTGACCCCAGACGTTTTCTATATTTTAGGGCTGTCAACTCGATTAATAGCATCCAAAATATAAATTTGTGTTTACATAATATACTGTATATGTGTGTACTGTGTGTGTGTGTGTGTATATATATATATATATATATATATATATATATATATATATATATATATATATATATATATATATATATATATATATATATAAAAAATGCACACTAAATTTAAGTATATATTACATATACTTCTTAAATATATACTATACATGTATATACACACATACACAGTACCCACACCACACATATATTATGTAAACACTAACTTTTATTTCGGAAGCGATTAATCGTTTTGACAGGCCTAATGCATTCATTATTATTATATATTTTATTTAGTTTTTTGCCATTTTCACTTGTGAAATGCAACTAAAAATTGCTGGTAAGAGATCTCACTAATAATTTTTTTTTTAATATACTGTTCTCCTTGCCTGGTAGGCTGAAAAAGTAAATTTCACATGCTTTATCAACCTGTTGTGGAAGTTATTGCAAACTTTGAAGGTGCTGGTTGTCAGTAACCTTATTGTATGAGTTAATTATCATTATCTTTACAGTTCACCTACTACATTTGCCTCTGAATACTTTTTCCCTGAATTCAATCTTGATCTCTTTCAGTCTGATGGTTCTCAGGAGTATTTTTGAAGGGACAGTGTTTGGTCTGTAATGGTGGTTAGGCCTTCTGAGTGCAGGCCTTCTTGCCATTAGAGTACCTTCTGCTTTTGCTTTTTCATTCGATTTTTCTGTCATTAAAAAAGCCAGCCAGCCACTCAAGAGTCCCTCTCAGCTCCTGAAAGATCTGCTCTAAGAAATGACACAACAGCCAAGGACATAATTGTACAGAGCATGTTTTTTGTGGTAAGATTTTCTCAACGGACAGCTAATTAAGGTCGTTGAGGTCGGAAACCAGTCATGTTCAATCGAAACACTCAATGATTTAGGATGTAGAGAAGTAATTTACCACAAAAAAATGGTTAAACTCAAAGCGATTTAAATTCTTTAGGATTCTGGGAGACTTCTTTTCTTCCTTGCTTTACAAAGTAGTTGAGGAACTTTAAAGTGCGTGACCCTTTGAACGTTTTCTGATTAATTTCATTGATTGTTAACAAATGAAAGCATATCTTAAGAGTTATAAAAGAAAATTGTAACATAAATAGATGGATTTAATATTGAAGTGCACCGTTGACCCTCAATTTAACATTTTAAGATCGATCTGAACTTTAGTTACATGTACTTTGTGTTCTGTTAGTATATAATTAATAAATTTGTATCTAATAGTCTTCAACATCTATAAAGAGAATTAGCCTTCAGGCCTTCAATGGTGGTTTTCCTGAACATCTCTCTCTCTCTTTTTTATTTATTTATTTTTTGTTATTTTTTAATTTTTTTATTGTAGTGAAACTTGCGATGCAACACTCAGCAAGTCTTTGTGCTGGTCTTTTGTCTTCATGACCTGTTTTGAAGGTCTCTGCTTGTTCCAATGCTTTCTCATAATCTATATGGCCTGGTGGCATTTTCTTTGTACCTTTTCTTTATACAAATGGGGTGAGCTCTTGTCTGAATCATTTATCCGATTTGCCAGTTCCTGGCAAGTACAATGATCTGAGGATGCAAAATGTCCTCTCAGAAGAATAGATCTTCTGTGCTTGCATGACTCTTTATTCTTTCTTTCATTCATTTCATTTAAACCTCTCCCTTTTCCACTATTTCTTTCTCTCTTAACTCTCACAGTATTTCCCAGACTGTATACATAATGGTTATAAGACTGCTTATAACTTTTGGTTTATGGCAAAAATACCCATTTCCCTGACTTTTTAGGTTGAGTTTTTGATTGAAATATCATGCTTTGTGTTCTCCCTGATTAGCATTTAGTTTGTTTATATTGGCTTTTGTGTAATGTCTATGTGCTATCAAAGGAATATACACACAGCTGTCTCATAACTCTCAGGGATGTACTGATGAGGTTTGTGGTGGAGCTCTGGAGGTTTTTGAATTTCATCTTGGCCCTACTGCTGCTCTGACAGACTGGAGAGATTTACACTGGCCCTGCCCTTATTCTCCATACTCAGTCTCTCGGTGGCCCCGTCCAGCAGAGATTAAAGTCGTATTGATCCATGAGCCGAGGAAAGTCCATTTCACTAAGACTCCATCAAACAAGGACCCTCTTTATGAACCATGTGTTTCTGATATAGAGACATGAAATATAGCAGGTGTGAAATATAGTGGGTGAAAGCCATCCAGACTCATACCTGGACTCATATGAATGTAATGTGATCGTAAAATATCTTGCTCTTCGTGTTGTGTAACCCTCAGGGATGGATTTAGAATACATTTGGATTTCCTTGTCTTCGCTTTCATTGTACTGAGGGAAATGTGTTAATTTTTTTCACTGGGGATTTTCCAGTATAGAAATGTTGGCCGATTTGATAGCTAATGATAAAAGGTAATAATAGACCTATACAGAATCTGTATCTGCGTCTGTTCCATCCAGAGCCTATATATTTCACTCTATTTATATGTATTTTTTTCAGTCAAAATATGTATTTAAAATATAGCAGATTTCAGTTAACTTCAATCAAAATATGAATATTTTTTGAATATATTTATATATTCACTTATTTATTAAGTTGCTGCTTTGTAAATATTTATTGAAAAAGCAGCAATATCTGAAATAAATATTTAAAACATTTATTTATTAAAAAACTGCTAAATTTTAAATATATTTATTTAAATGTTTTATGTTATTTATTTATTTATTGCAAAAATCTGCTATATCATAAATATTTACTTAGCGTCTTTTCCAATAAATAACTATTTATTTATTTCAAAATTCTACTATATCTTAAAAATTAATTTATACATTTTTTAATTTAAAAATTATTTTAAAAAGCTGCTATGTCTGCTTCTATTATCGGTCTAATTTATCTCATGTTGATCATTGTACAAAATGCTAATAATAACCAATAACGATATGATCATGATATGTTGTGCATTCCTTGTCATTTCTGACTGAATTTGGAAGCACATAGACAGACAACTTACTTCACCTCTATAAATATCTCTAAAAAGTGATTCCAACTTCTAGAAACTCTGGCACTTTTCAGCAATTATTGGCAGCGAGCATAAGCGCAAGATCACAGATGCAGTCTGTCATGCTTGTTAGATCTCATCATAAACACACCCATCTGGTAGGCCGCTCGCTGCCTGTCGATTTCTTTCTCCTTCTCTTTCTCATTCACACAAGCGACGTGAGTCGTGACACCCAAGCAGAAAGTTACCACCCGTGCTTCTGGATACACAATCTACAGCCTTTGTCACTCCTCGAAGATCCTATGGGAAAGTTTCGAGTTACATAGTCTCAGGCATCAATCTACGAGTAGATTTAGTTTGAATTTCAGAAATCCACTGAATTTGTTCTACCCTCATCATATGACGCTGGGTCAGGAGTGGATGTGCGCCAAACCTCTCGGATATTTCCTCCTCTGGCAAGCAAACGCACCCATCATCTTTCTTGATTTCCAAAAAGTTGTCTTGTTGCCCAATTACAGTCAGCCATTGTCAAGATGCGCCCCATTTGCAGAGTTAAATAAGTAAAGAAAGGTTGCGGGTCACCGTTTATCCACGCCCAGTGCTAACGTCAGCACTCACTGTTTAGTTAACGCTATGAAATATGAAACCACCACATGAGCAACAGCCCTTTCTAATGAAGTTTCCTGTTACTACTGTATAGGGAAAGTTGTAAGCCTGCATAACAGGTTCTGTCTGTTTATATATTTATATATTAGATTTTATATACATATACATAGGGCTGGGTGATAAATTGATAACGATAATTATCGCGATATAAATTTCCTCGATAAAATGATATGAAGAGTTCGATAAATGTTCGATGTAATATTTATGCACCAAAAGCGGAACGAAACAGCGCGACTCATTTGAAGCGCGACACATTGACCATTTATCTGCTCGGATCAATGTTCAAACTGCCGTGTGGTGCGAACTCACTAGAGCAGATGTGTTTACTCGGTCACGCAAGCATTACGCAGCGCTGAAGCGTTCGAATTCAGCGAAGAACACAAATGACTCGGTGATTTAAACTAGTTTATAGCTAAATTTATTATTTATTATTATTTTAAAAAAAGCACATCAAGGAACTTTGGTGCTGTACCATGGGTGCAGCAGGCGCAATGATATTATGCAGCGCTGCTTGCACAGGGAGTGTGCCTTGCAATCATGGAGACATTTGTGCGAGACGCTGCGTAATATCATTGCACCTGCTGCACCCATGGTACGGCAGCAAAGTTCCTTGATTATTACGCTGGAATGAGAGTATAGTTCCTAGCCATATCGGCCTAGAAAATCGCAACTTTTCATTTTCCGTCAGTCTTACGATGTAACTACAGAAGAGTCAAGTTTTAAATAGGAAAAATATCAAAACTCTTTGGTCATTTTTGAGCGAGATGCTAACGGTCTAATCCGATTCAATGATCTATGCTAAGCTGCAGCTAAAAGTGCTACCGCCAGACCCGGAGATCAGCTGAATGGATTCGAAAACGGTAAAACTCAACTGTTTAACTCTTGGGGAGTTGGAAAATGAGCCTATTTTCAAAAATAGTGGAGTGTTCCTTTAAAATATTTATTTTGTTAAGGGAAATTAATGGTCTGATTTCTACAACTTTCACTTTGGAGCAAAAATCTGTCTTTAAACTAGGGCTGTCATGATTATGAAATTTGGCTGATGATTAATTGTCTAAAAATAATCACGGTTATCACGATTAATTGTGTTTTTTATGGCTTTCATTATATAATTGTGATTAAGGGTTCAGTAAATAATTATAATGTTATCTTTTATTTTTTTTTAGTTATTATTTTGCAGTGTAAGATTACATAGAGTATTCCAAATTCTAAAAATCGGCCTGTACCGATCCAACACCAGCGCGATTTTTTTTTTCCACACCACAGAATATCAATACTGTGTTTGTGAAACAAATGGTCACTCTTTTTTAAAACCTTTGTTAAACACAATCCACGAAATACTCCCTCATTACAGAGAAAAACTACATTTGAATAAAAATATATAAGGTATGAAATTAAACTAGCTGACTGTATAATTTAGCAGCAAAAAAACTATATCTTGGAAAAAAAAAATCTTTGGTGCATATCATACAATTTAAACAAGTTTTTTCTGTTAATTATTTGCATTCTTACAAAATACATTCATGAAAATAAGATAGAAATCATGAGAAAAAGAAAGGCCTCTAATAATCTTTCTGTGTGCAAAACTTTGATAATGTGAAACGATTCAAACAGAGCGGCAAAAAGCTCTTATGCACATCCAGGGTGCAGATTGGTGCACTTGAAGCAACATGGAGTCGCAGCGCGCTGCACTCCACACGGTACAAACTAAGAGAAGAGAAATGAGAGAGCAATGAACTCTAACAAGATATAGTCATTTTATGCGAATCACCAGACCTTTATCTACTCATTAAGTATTATAATGGGAATATATCATCTTGGAGAGAGAGTTTTACCATGCTTACTGTCATAACTGAACATGACGTGCTGTTTGAATGCTGAGCGGAAAATAACTGACAGCTGCAGCATAAGGAAGATGAGTTTCTGTAAACTTAAATTTAACAATGTAAATATAATTCTGTCCCTCACATGAAAACCAAACTGGTGCTCTTCTGTTTGTTTTGATGTATGACTCCCCCTTGTGCCGTATTAAAAGCACAATAATCGCGGTTGTTTCAGACAGTTAGATCAAATAATCACAATTAGGCAGTTATTTAATTATCGCGACAGGCCTACTTTAAACTTGACAGAAATAAAGATTTGTCATTTATCGTAATAATTATCGATATCGACTGATATGAAAAAAATCTCTATCTATCTATCTATCTATCTATCTATCTATCTGTCTATCTGTCTATCTATCTATCTATCTATCTATCTATCTATCTATCTATCTACCTATTCATATTTTGATTAAAAAATAATTTAATAAGCCACTAGCCACCATATCTTAAATAAAACTCATATATTGAAAAAAAAATGCTGTCTTAAATAGATTTATTTATGTATTTATTGATACATATTTTGTTAAAAAAAAAATTAAAGCTGCTATATTTGCTTCCAATATTGGCCTAATTTATTTTATAAAATGCTAATAATAACTAATACAGATATAGTCACAATCATGATATATGATCCCTTGTCATTTCTGCCTGAATAAGGATTTTTTTTTTTAAAGCTCAGGCTAACTCATCTTACTCCACTTCTATAAATATGTTTAAAAAATGATTCCAACTTCTAGAAACTCTGCATTTTTCAGCAATTATTGGCAGCGAACAGGAGCGTTCTCATGGAGATCCTTGAGGCGTGCTGGGTGGCATCACTCGGGCGGCCCGTAATCACATCTGCACCATTAAGTCATTACAGCTGAAATGAAAGAGCGGGACGTGAGTTCTTGTGCCTTGAAAAGAGAATTAAGGCGACGGTGCTGTCAGCTTGATTTAAACACACACATTCACAGTTTTACAGCTTTCTGTGACATCTGCCATGTCACGGCAGTGTGGATGTTATTTGAATAGGAAGTGCTCTTTCTGTTTCCGTGGGTGACTTCTCTCCCTGGTGTGACAGCTGTTCTTGGCAGGTTATGGCATGAGTGCGCCCGGTGTCAGCAGGGACTGCATCACTGTCACCTCAGCAGACTTCTCTTTCACACCTGTCTGTTCTACCTGAGCTCCATGTGCTGTGTCTGTGTGTGGGCTTGAAGATCACGCTTCCAGATGCAGTTTTCACTTTGTCATATTTGCTTACACTCATATGTCATGTTAATTTATGTTCACAAGCACTCTGTAATGACTAAGGACATACCCCAAGGCTCAGGGGTCTATAGCTAATGTTGTAGTGGAAACACATTAGCGCTCTTCCTAAAACCATATGAGCTGCCTTGCTGTCTACTGTTTGTATCAGACTTCTAAGACAGCATCTGAAATGAAATGAAACCTAATTAGTGATTAATTTGGATTCACTTTGCATAGGCAGTGACTCTATGTGTCACACAAATAGCACGAATTGCTCATGAGAAATACAAGAGAGACTCTACTTAAAACTGATTTCTGGAGTTTGGTGGTCGCATGTTGCTAAGCTTTCAAGTAAGCATAAAAATACTTTTACAAAACATTTTTGGGAAAAATAGTATCATTTTAATTAGATTAGATTGGTTGATAGTTTTAGAGACATTTTTTGATTTAGATACAAAGCTCCATTTCAGCCTCTGTGGAAAAATGCAAATTACTTACTATTTTTAGGTAACTCAGGGGTCATATGGGAAATTTTATTTGTTTATTAAAATAATTAAAGATTTCAGTCCCATCCAAATCAACATACTCAGATTTGGAAAACTGTTTCCCATGGGAATAGTGCTTAATAAATAGTTTTTATTGATTGATTCATTGCAGAAACTACAGAGATATATTTATATATGCCAACATATAATCTTTGATTAATTTTTTTCCCCACTGAAATTAAAGCAGTGCGCGCGCACACACACACACACACACACACACACACACTCACACTCACACTCACACACACACTCACACACACACACACACATATATACACATATATATATATATATATATATATATATATATTATATTTTATTTATTATTATTATTATTATTATTATTATTATTATTATTATTATTAATTTTATTTTATTTTATTTTATTTATTTATTTTTTTTTTTATAGTATATTTGAGCCACAAACAGAGTATGTCAATTTAGACAGGACTGGAATCTCTTTAATTGCTGTAACCAATAAATAGGAAAATTAATTAAATTATTTTCTGTGCAAAAACAAAAAAAATAAATAAATAAATATATATATATATATAAAATAAAATAAAATACAAAAACAACCCCATGGAATGTTCTTAAATATATTTAATAATATATAAATATATGTATATGTTATATTACATACACTATATTGCCAAAAGTATTGGGTCAGCAAGAACTTGACTGGTCTGCAGAAAGCCAAGTCCTAATCCAAGCTGAACACCTCTGGTGTGACTTTAAATGCAGACCTTGAGCCAAAAACTCTTTACCAAACACCAATGACTTGTACATACACTATATGTTCAGCTTGGATTAGGACTTGGCTTTCTGCAGACCAGTCAAGTTCTTCCACACTGACTAAATCAATCATTTCTTTTTGAACCTTGCCTTCTACACAGAGGCATTGTCATGTTAGAATAGAAAAGGGTCCTGTCCAAACTGTTGCTTTAAAATTAGAAGCACACAATTCCCTAGAGTATCATTATATGCTTAAACATTAAGATTTGTACTCATGGAAATTACTAAAGTTGTCAAACCTGTTCATTAGAAGGGGGTGACCCAATACTTTTGGCAATATAGTGTATGTCAACATAAATGTATATGTCACCTTATAATCTAGACTCATCCATATTTTTTCCACTGGATTGCCAGTGATTGCTGGTTCTATCTTTGATTTTGGATCAGAAAAGGCTGCATAATGTTGCTTCTTACCTTTTGAAACAGTGTTTCGCATTTGGTGTCTGTAGGCAGTTCACTATGATTTGTAATGGAGCTTTTAAAATGAAGATTTCCTTCAGTCAGGATGCCCCTGTTACAGAGCAACACGAAACTCTCTAGAAGCTCTGAAAGTAGAAGCGCGGATGTCCACTGTCCATTTTGTATGATTTCCTCTAGGCAGCTACACTTTCAGTTTCCCTCAGACCATCTTAGTCTTACACAGTCTACACCTACATGCTCCTAAAATCGTGTGGCGTACAGAATGATTTTCTCCCACATGCCCTCCAAATAGTGCTGAGACGTCAGTGGAAACTTCGCCAGCCCCAGCTTGGCACGCCAAAGTAGATGTCTAGCAATTTATAAGATGTTTGATATGATCCGACATATGGTTTTGAATTATATAAATGCAGCATGATTCATTCTAAATTGAATGAATGAAGGGCCCAGATGATAGGTGAGCCGTTCAGACTCAGGTGTTTGCTGGAGACCTGTGACTGAAGGATTATTGATCTACTACAGACCGCCAAAAAGAGCTTATCGCTTCCTTTAGAGTTCTTCTCCTGGTTGTCTCCCTCGGGTCTCTGGACTCTTTTCCCAGATCATGATCAGATCACGTCAGATGAAGTGTTTCTTCCTCTCGGCACTTTCTCATCTACTCTCCATCTCTTTCTCGCAGTCTCTCTTTCCCTGTCTGTCTCCCTCTGGTTCTCCCTCTCAGATTGCTCTTCATATTCTCAGTCTGCTGAAATCAGCATGCAGCCCTTGGTTGACATCCATAATGCATATGCATGTGCTAGCATGAGCTCGCTGGAGTTTGTGTTCCATCTTGTGGGACGGTGTCTGTCTCACATAGAATCCTGAAGGACTTCTCTCTTCGTTATGAGAATTAGATGTGGGAGAAATCTTAATTCTGGATTCACAGTCAGAGTTGTAAATTAATTAATATTAGCAATTGACAAATATTGCTTTTTAGATTGAGTATTTTTGTTTAATAATAATAATAATAATAATAATAATAATAATAATAATGATGATGATAATAATGATAATAATATTATAATTATTGTTATTATTAATAAAGTTTCTAATAATAATAATAATAATAATAATTATTATTATTATATGGTTAATAAAATATTCTCATTATTATTAGTAGTAGTCACAAAATATTTAATAACTTTTTTGTTTTTATGATTTTATAATACTCATGATGATGATGATTATGATTATTATTATTGTTATTATATGGTTAATACAATATGTACATTATCATTAGCAGTAGTAGTCACAAATATATTTTATTTAAATTTTTTATTTTTATTATTTTATAATACTGATGGTGACGATTATTATTATTAGCTGTAGTCACAGATATATTTTATTATTTTACTTTTTTGATTTTTATTATTTTATAATACTTATGATGATGATTGTGATCATCATTATTATATGGTTAATAATAATAATAATATTATTATTATTAGTAGTAGTAGTAGTAGTAGTCACAAATATATTTTACTTTTTATTTTTATTATTTAATAATACCGATGCTGACAATTATGATGATTATGATTATTGTATTATTATTATTATTATTATTATTATTATTAGGCCTATTATTGTATTTGCTGCTACTACTATTGCTACTAATAATTTAGTACATTTTGTAATTATATTATTATTTTTTGTAGTAGCAGCAAAATATTATTTATTATTTACAAGAATACTACTACTAATAAATCTTGTTTTTTGTATATATATTTTTTTAAGATTAATGCTACATGTTTCTAACTTGAGAGTTTGGTATGCCATTTATTGGCAGATGTTTATTAACAAACTTGTCTAGTCAAAAAAATGTGAATATTGATTTTGAGCTATTGGTCAGATTGATCATCATTGTAATGGTTAATGATTCTGTTTTTTGTACAAATATCTCCACTTGTGGGTGGGGCCTTGTCTCATGATTTATGGGGGCCTCCAAGATTTTCAGTGCCTCTTGTCTTTTTTCAATCCTTTTCTCCTACTATCTGTCTGATTATCCCTGGGAAATACTCAGCCTCTCGGCTTCCAGATACTAATCAGGATTGAGGCCTGTCTGACAGAGAGAATTCATTCCTTTATTCTTGATTTATCTTGGTGTCAGTGCTAACATAGCTAGCTCAGAGCTAGTTGGACCTACCCTTTAGCTCCATTAAACATGTGAGAGAGTAAAATTCTTGCCTGCAGCAATTCTGCTATACTTGTAGATCAATGGATCGAAAGCTTTGGTGTCTTAAGTACTAAGACTGATGTGTTTTTACTCGTTTTATCACAGTCTGACTCTTACAAATAGGGCAAGAGGATTTTGGGTTTATGGACGTTTTTAGACTTATTGTAGGCATTATGCAAAGAGCAAACGATTTACACAACAGCAAATTTCAAGGCAAAGTTACATGTTGTTTTAGATTTTTACTTTTAAGTAGGCCTAAATGATCATGCAGAGGAGTGAAAAGAAGGCCTGCATGAATGTGGCCTTCAAAATGAAACAGTGAAAGCAGTGTAAAATTGATAGAATACAGTGTTGAAAACAATGCAATGCTTTGAAAAATTTGTTTGCTGATATATTGCACTATATTGCATCAAACCAGGCTGTGACATCTTGTTTCCTCTGGCATCACAAACCACTTTTGTTTCTCCCTGAATCCATTAGCTGGTCAGACTGGCTAATTGAGAATGGGTTTAAGCAGGGATTAAACCAGCGTGAGATGTAGGTGGATGCGGGAGGCGAAGGGAAAAGGCTTTGGAAAGAGATGAGTGGCTAATATGGGTATTAGTGCACGTAGGTGCAGTTATATGCCGTCATGTGACACTGAGTAGAGGCAGAACAAAGCTCTTCCGACAGTGGCCTTAGTGACTTCAATGGAGCTCACATTCACTGAGACACACAGGGTTAGCGTTTCAGAATCTCTCATTCTGATCTCGCCCTTGTGTTTGTTCAGCCTGGATTTATGTGCACTGCTGCATGAAATGAGTCTAAGATTGTTTAGTTCCACTTGTTCCTCAAGATAAATAAGTTTAACATTAGTCTTGTGTAGGCAGAACTTCGATATAAGGTCCATATCGCAGCTTATTCTGGCCATAAACCAGCCATTTAGACTGCAAGAGACCGCCTGAAAGACTTGTAAAATGCCAACTAAAGTTATTTTGTTTTCATGTGCCATTTAAGGCTGTTTTTTTGTTTTATATATGTTTTGTTTTGGTTACTGTCGTTTTTGTTTTGTTTTGTTTCATGTTGTCATGTTTAGTTGTTTTGTTTTACTACTGTTGTTTTTATTTTTTTTGTTTTGTTTTGTCTTGTCTTTTGTCATGTTTTGTGTTTTATGTTGTGTTTTGTTTTGGTTACTTTTTTATGTTGTATTGTGTGTTTTGTTTTGGTTACTGTTGTTTTTATTTTATTTTATTTTAATTTCTACAGTTTACAAGAATAGTTGTGCAGAATACACGGGAAAAATAGTGGAAAAGTGATTCAAATTTCTGCCCGTACTTTTGATGCCTAACCTGGCAAACATTGAAACTTTGAACTCAATACATTGTAGAATTAAAGGCCACACATTTGCTTTGTTTTGCTGCATATCACCAAATTTCTTCATTCTTAATTAGCGTTGAAGAATGTCTCAGGTTGGTTTTACTTCAGTAACTTCCTTGTGTTTTATCATGGTGCATCGTGGACCAGGTTCACTCAAGGTTAACCAGCGGCAGCTGTGTTCTGGTTTTCCTGCATCTTTTAAAGAATGTGGTCTTATCCATCTCTCCGTGCCCCCTCCAAACTTAGCCATAATCCTATTACAAAGGCCAGTCAATAAGTCAGACCTCAGGACATATGAATGTAACCAAACTTCAGAGGTTTGGCGCAAGCTTTTTCTGTGTGTTGAGTTAAAACTTTGAATTCTTGCCAGTAGCACTCAATGGGACTCCACGGTATGTGCACGCTCCTCTGGTACTGCTACAAGGAGAGATTTTAGATTTCTTCTATTGAGGATAGGTCAGCTAAGGCTGCTATTTTTTTTGTAGCAGTATTAACTCAAACAGCTTTACCAAGACACTGGAAGCCCTGCACCGTCGGCGATGAATTAATGCCCGAACCCACGTCGTAGTGTTGGGATGCTATATAACGGCATGACTGTGGTGCTGTGGATTTGTTCTGGTCCACTGAGCCTGAGTGGCGCCAGAGGTTCTGCCCAGGGATTTCAAGCGCTATTCCAGAGACCAAATCCCGGAACAGGCACTGAGCGAGCAGAGCAGCCCCTAATCTCATCATTATTAGCTCATAAATATTTATTTGAGACAGCGTCTAAAGGAAGAGATTTGTTCACAGATCTTCAGTTGAAGAGCTGCATTTTATATCTTTTGACTATGTGTGGAGGGTCCTGTTTCTTAACATGGCAGTGAACAAATCATTTTTTTTTGAGTCATTCTTTGAAACTGGTTCACAAAACCAGATCTGTTCAATTACAAATCAGACTAAATCCGCCTGAGCTCTTTTGGAGTCAGCAACTCACTCATTCATATAGAGTCTGATGATTTTTTTTTTTTCAATTCAGTTCAAATGGTTTACAAAACCTTAATGATTTATTCCATGATTTGGACTGAAAGGTCCAAACAGTTCTTGGATCAACTCAGTGATTCATTAAACTCTTTTACAGACATCTGATTCAAAATGGTCCAGGTTAACAACTCAGTGTCTCAATGAACCAAGAATGAACCAATGTGCAGAAGACTGACTTCCCAGTCAGTAATGTTTGTGGCTTTGCTCTCAGCAGTGAAAGTCCTCGACTCATCAAGCTGCTCACCTTTGCTCCCGGGAGCTTTAAGAGTGTGTGTATAAACGTGTGTGTGTGTGTAAACCCACAGCAGTCAGGTTCCCAGGGTGGTCATTAATGCCCCAGATAACAAATAGTGTTGTGTCTGTTTCCTTTTACCCCGGGGGAGTAAAAAGCTTCACTGTCTGATGAAAATATCACCTCGCTCCCTGGAGCAGACGCTCAGTATAACTTCATTAGCTGGCTCAATCCACACATTAACTTGATTACAGTAACTAACTTATTCAGCTGGTGACAATGGGACAATGTCTTTTGCTCATGCTTTCCTATTTTGCCGCAGGGTGTGTCTTTTTAAGTATCCATATATTTAAAGGAGAGCAACCTTAACTGAACTTTAACTCCATCACATGTCTGTGGATGAAATAGACGTATGGAGCTCTGGGATTTTTATCTTTTTTTTTCTGGTGGGTCTGTCAACTTGCGGAATGACTAGAGATTGCAGAAACTATTTACAAAATCTTTTTTTGGAAAGATTTTGGTTTTTATTTTGTCAATAGAAAAAAAGTTAAAATAACAAATTGTGATTGACACATTGCAGTGTGCAGTGAGTGCATACAACCTTAAAGAATTCGAATGCTACAGGGATAATGCTTCTAATGCTTTGGTTTTCTTGTCCTCAAGTAAATGGCTTTTTTAAATGAGTTTTTAGTTTAATGCCTGAAGTAAGGCCTGTGGTTAGCTCAGGATATTTTCACGTTTTATTCTAGGACATGAAATACATCAGTAATACCACCTTGTGATTCTTTTTTTAAAGCGTTTATTTCTCTTGAAAAAGGCTTCTGCTAATACATGTCTAAAAGGGTCTAGACTCTAGAGAGATTGACAGGAACATTAAATGTCATTATGCCAAACAGGTAAATGCCTCTACTCACCAGTCTGCTTTTAAAGGAATAGTTCACCCAAAAATTATTTTTTGTCATCATTTACTCATCCTTGTGTTGTTCCAAACCTGTATAAGTTTTTTCTTATGTTGAACACAAAAGAAGGTAGTTTGAAGAATTTTGAAGAACCAAACAGTTGTTGGTCCCCTTTGATTTCCATAGGAGGGAAAGAAATACTATAGAAGTTAATGGGGATTGTTTGATTACCAGCACTGTTCAAAATATCTTCTTTTATGTTCAACATAAGAAAGAAATTCATACAGGTTTGGAACGACATGAGGGTGAGTAAATGATGACAATTTTAATTTTTGGGTGAACTATTCCTTTAAGAGGTAATGTTTTTACCTTTGAGGTTTCAGAGGTAATGTTTTTAAAGAAAAACTGAAAAAATTTCTCTGAATCCTAAGTGATGTTGAAATCATACGACCATAGTGTAGTTTTATTTTAGCTTATGTTTAGTTTTTTTTTACTGCCAATTGTATTTACTTTCCAAAATTATTAAATTTGTGTTAATTTGTAAAAATTAGAGCCTGACCGATATGGTTTTTTTGGGGGCTGATATGGATATTAGGGCGTAAAAAAAGCCGTTATCGATTATATCAGCTGATATTCTTTGTGTATATTATAGTACAGTACCAGTAGGGCTGGGCGATAATTCGATAGCGATAATTATCGCGATATAATTTTCCTCAATAAAACGATATGAAGAGGTCGATAAATGTTCGATGTAATGTTTATGCACCAAAAGCGGAACAAAGCAGCGGAGAGGGTGCTCGCTGCAGAGCCAAATGCAGCGAGCACCACTTGAAACAGTGCGACACATTTGAATCGCGCCACACGGACCGTTTATCCACTCGGATCAAAGTCAAACTGCCGCGCGGCGCGTGCTCACTAGAGCAGATGCGTTTGCTTGCGGATGAGATGGTCACGCGAGCGCTAAACAACAGCGTTGTGAGATCGAAGCGCTTACATTCAGTGATGAACACAAATGACTCTGTGATTTAAACTAGTTTAGAGCCAAACAGGAGAAACACTGTGTGCAATGAGACAGTGAGAAGGCTTTTCAATCTACACATCGCCATCATTTACCATGGATTTACTGTAGTAACACTCACTGCACCATGGTATTGTGGCAGAAATGTGGGATATTCACATTGAATTTTATTACAGGAGTAATGGTGTAAAATTATAGTATGTATTTGTGATTAAGCTATAGCATGTGTGCATTATACTGAATATTTTTAGACTACTGTTTTTCATACAAATAGGCTACCTAAAAACCATTGAGGTGTTATGTGTGGTTTTAACTGTGTTTATCATGATTTAAATGTATGCTACTATGAGAGACCAATGCTTAATTAAAAAAAAACTTGGTCAGAATAAATTTAACCATATAAAACTGAGGTTGCTGCAATTTTTACAGATGTTACTGATTTTGATAATGAACAAAAATTTACCTCTGCATCCTAACTCAAGCTACTATCAAATGTGCATTTCTAAGAGACAAAAAAGTGATTATTATTATTATTATTATTATTATTATTATTATTATTAATATTATCAGGCAACCCAAACCTGTTTCTTGATTTGAAACAATATCACTCATTAGAGCATGCAGCAACTAAGAAATTCATTTTTCTAGTTAGATATTTATTTTAAGGAAAATGAATGGTCTGGTTTCTACAACTTTCACTTTGGAGCAAAATTCTGGCTTTAAACTTGAAAGAAATAAAGATTTGACATTTATCGTGATAATTATCGATATCGACTGATAAGAAAAAAATTATTGTGATAATTTTTTTTGGCCATATCGCCCAGCCCTAAGTACCAGTCAAACGTTTGGACACTTTCCCATTCCTGTGTCCAAACTTTTGACTGGTACTATATATAGAATACTATAGTATATACATAAACAGAATATATATACATAAACACATTTATTGCAATGATCACTCAAATGTGGTGATCAAACACTTATAATGACGTGACAAAGATATGTAATGGAGGCAGGGCATTTCACAATTTAACAATAAACTTTATTATCCAAAATGAGTCTGACATCAGTGCACTGAACAGTAAAGGTGAAGTTTATTTAACAATTCCATTCAACATTATTCCGTTGAAGTTTTTCACTTCAGAACATTCATTCACATATTTGCGCTACTGTTTTCACACACAGACGAAACTTACTAGAGAAGTGTGACATAATATACCACTGTAAATAAATACAATTTAAATTCACATTTCGCACACTTTAATGCCCTTTGAATGTAATGTGTACGTTCCCTTGGAACTGGAATCATGGTGGAATATCATGTGAAGTCCACTTCGCAGGGCACTTACGGTCAAATAAGACAACGCTTGAATGCTGCAGCCTGAACAAGAGACCTCTTTACTGAAGGTAAAGTGTTGGCTGATGTCATTATCTCGCGAACGCGGCGGCGGATCTCCACCAAATTCGGGGGATTCCTTCAGCTCGAGGAGCCCTCTCGAACGCCACCCTCTGTGCCTCGGTAGCCCTCCGGGATCACCAGATCGGGCGGCGCCCAACTGCGAATTTAACCGGCCGTTACTCCCGGACCCCGGGGGCTATCGACACGGGGGTGGTCTCATTCGAAAGGGGTCCTCGAGACGTACACTCGATTCAGCGTTCGAGAGGGTTCTTCGAGCTGAAGGGATCCCCCGAACTTGATGCGGATCCGCCGCGCTGTTACAGAGATATGGCCGTTCAAAGTTTCAATGGTATTCCATACACTTAAGCTTTAAAGCATTTCATCCAGGTTGCAAGTAGCAAACAATGGAGCGTGCTCTGCTGGACAAACTATGTAATTACACCATATTCAAGCATTTTATCTGCGTTTTATGTTCTGTAAAAAAAAAATTCATATCGGTGGCATATCGGTGGCATATCGATACCAATATATCTGCGACAGTCTCATATCGGCCGATAAAATCGGCAAAACGATATATCGGTCGGGATAAACAAAACGTGTACGAATTTTTGCTGGTCACAGACATTATTTTCTAAAATAATCCAAAAGCCAAGGGTTTTTGTAGAGGGAACCAGGGTACTACCAAACTTCTAAGTTGGCCTACAAAAAAAAACAAAAAAATTCATGATTTATTTATTCCAAATCCGTATTACTTTCCTTTTTGTTGTGGAATGCAAAAAGTGAACATTGCATGAACATTCTGGTAAGCTTCTCCGTTTGTGTTCTATGGAAGAAATCATTCAGGTTTGGAACAACATGAAGGTGAGTAAATGATGACTTTCATTTTTGGGTTCCTTTTAATGTTTCAAAATATTAATCAAAATAGAATATATTTTAGTAATGGATGAATGGATAAATGTGACACTTATATCAATTATTAATCCACAGTCGAGAAAGAACCATTGCACCTTTGCTTTTTTTCTCCAGATCATTTCTTTCTGTTTTGGATTTTAATTCACCTCAGCACCTCTCCTGCCTGTTGAATATGTCCTCTAAGGTTCTTGAGTCTTTTTTCTCCTCGTCTTCTGCAAGCTCACCAGCCTGCAGAATCCTCTTATGCAGCATGCATGAGTGAACCCTTTGGCCCTTAACGAGACGTGTCCTCGCACACTTGCTAGACTGTAAATGAGGTGGCATCCCTGACCTACAAAATGTCCCTCACCTTCACGTCACCAGCCTCTCTTTCTGGTAAGGTGAGAGGAGAACTGAGGAGACATTGAGGACAAAAGAAGGCGGGGTTGATTGTGGGCTAGTGGGTGGAGTCTTGGTTAAATTCAGTTAAATTCCTTCTCTTTTAAGCCTAAAATAACAGAATAAGTGCCAGTGCAAGTTGCCTGGCAACTATCTTGAAGTGGGATTTATCTTCAGCTGGGGGAAAGTCTTCATGGGGGGTCTGTGCTGACATTAAACATGTTGTTAATTATTGGCTAATACTGAGGGGATCTTGTTTCTTTGAGCAAATCTCCACCAGTTAGATTCACAGCGGCATGCATGTTTTTTTTTTTTTTTGGGAGAATATTCCACATATTTTAGGGTGTGTTTCAGTAAATCTGTGTCCAGGTCAAATTTTACTCCTGAAATTAAATGGAAAAAATAAATACTTTGCATAAACAGTAATTGTAACTATTGGGACCCTGTTTTGCATTATTTTGATGACAATTAAGCAAATTCTTTGTACTGTAACTTGGAAAAAATATATATACATAATATATTTATACATTTATGTTAATTATATAGTAAGGATTTATTTATAGTTTATAGTATTTACAGTTACTTTATTTATAGTGCATAGTGTCAAGTATTGCATATTGTTAGTTTAAATATTAGTGTATTTTAATTAAAAAACAGCAGATTATTTATTTTTTCACTGTTACAGTAATAAGAATCATTTAAAAATGAGAATGTCAGTGTAACTCACATGTCACGAGTATATTTTTCATCTGTAAATGTTAGAAAGTCATGGAATTATATCCATTTTGCTGTCAGGATTGTGCGAGTGAGCTAGCGCTGCTGCGCGTATACGCACTAAACAGACGGAGCACAATAATTCTGTCAAATATGCATTTTATGATAGCAGTAACTGTAAAGGGACTATTGTAATGGGTAAATAAAATGTAAGCTAATACAGTCCTAATTACTAAGTTCAGATGAGTTAATGTGTGTTTCTTATAGCAGTTAAAATGTAGTTTTAATTTAGTGATTTTAACTTTTAGTTTAGTGATTGTTAATGCTTTAAAGAGCAATGTTAGATTGTAATGTTCTAATTCTATCTGTTCTAACTATAAAAGGTACAGCTGTTATAAAACCAGAGAGAAAGGCTAGTATGTTAGAGAGTCAGTGGTAATATCATTGCATTCCTATTGGTCAGTGAGCTCAGCTTAGCCTGACAGTTTGCCTGCCCTGAACCAGGTTAGCTTTCCAGCATAAGTAGCCACAGTGACTGAGGTTGATCTTTGTTAAACTTACTTTATGGAACCAAATCATTTGACGGTGAGTCAGACTAACTGTAATAAGCCTGGCCTATTTGGTAAACTTGTTTTATGAAACAGGCCTCGAGGCGTTAGAAGTCAGAAGACACATGAGTTAATTAATGATTAGCTGTCTGTCTGAACCAAAGAAATAAAAGTGATCATATTTTTTCAGTTGCATCGAATTGCATTGTGTTGAATTGAAATCAAATCGCGCTGCATCGTAATAGGGGTGAATCGAATCGCATCGCTAGCTGCTTTATATGTATTCAGTGTATCGAATCGTTGGCTATGCATCGAGATGTGTATCACATTGGCCTCAGTTATGGAGATGCACATCCCTAATATGTATGTATGTATGTGTGTCTGTGTGTGTGTGTGTGTGTGTGTGTGTGTGTGTGTGTGTGTGTGTGTGTGTGTGTGTGTGTGTGTGTGTGTTTTAATGGTGCTGGGTGACCTGGGTTGTATTCCAGAAAGCACGGTTAACTTACCGTCAGCTAAACCCTGAACTTTCGGTTGATTAACCCAAAACCTGCTTACTCGAGGTATGTTGGTTCCAAAAATGCGTCCAGGAGTAAGTTCATTCAACATGTATGTTTCTGGTTAAGACTCAAGACATTCTCAACAGAGCGACGAATCGATGAGTCACTATGGAAATGGACGCTAAGAAAAAGCGTGCCATGCTGTTTCTTCTTTTGTTCAGTGGTCAGTTACATGCTTAGTGCATTTCGCCATAATTGATGGTTGTGCAATACATTTTTTTCCGTTTAATCTTTAATCCTTCAGAATAAGAATTATATTGTTTGTTTGATGCTAATTATATATTATGTCATATCGGATATGTATTTTTAAAATAGAAATACATTATAGAAAATGCCGATCCATGTGTGAGATGATAATATAAAATGTAATAAATATAATAAATTAAACATTACCTTGTCATAATAGTGTTTTATAATTTATACAGATCTGTTATATATACCAATAAAATAAATATAATAACCATATTGGAATAATATATTACCTATTTTATTACTTATATTAGCGCTTTATAGTTAACACATACAATTATTTTTATTTATATATATATATATATAAGTAGGATATATTGCATAACTATGTTGTAATAATATATAATGTTGTGAACTATCTGTCACGCCCACTGAAGGCTCATCAGTAGATCACGCATGCGCTGATAGCGCTGAAGTGAACTAACTCTGAAACAGAACCTACTCCAGAGCAGGTTATCTTCAGAGAGCAAGTTGCTATGGTTACTTACTTACCCTGAAAGTTACCCACGATTTTGGAACCGAAAGCTGAGGTTATCCGCTCACTTATCCTCAAACATACCCAGGTATGTCACATAACCTGCTTTCTGGAATACCCCCTGGACCTTGTTTGACAGATTTTGTGAGATTTGGATGACTTTTATTTTGGTATCAACTGGCCACATCACTATTGAGACCAGAGCCGGCGTGGATTTTTTATTTTTTTTTTAGTGCATTTTTTAGGCTTTTTAATTTTAGATTTCTTGCAGCCTTTTGTGGATTTGGTATTTGCATTTAAAAACTTTTACACCATATGAGAGTCTTAAAGTCAGCATAAAACTGAATTCGACCTGGTCTAAAGTTTGGTGAAAAGGAAAACACTTTCAGACATTTTATTAAATGTTCTTCTATTTTGCTTGATTTCTTTACAGTCCAAGTGTATGTAGACCTTGGCCTCATGTTTGCCTTGTGTCACAAGTGCATCTCTCTACACTTTGTCATCCTCCCAAGTGAAGGATACTACCATTTTATCACGTGGTCAGACACGGCTCTGAAATGCTGCTTCATGAACTGGAAAGCTTCTGTAATGTAATAAAATGTTCTCGGGGCAGAGGGAGTTTTATCAGGGACATGCAAGTGATTCATGGCTCCTAAACACTGAAATTACTGTTTTTTTTTTTTTTTTTTTTTCTTCTTTTCACTATAAGGAAGGATTTGGACAGTGTCGGAGTGGTTTGCTGAAGAAGCGGTCTCCTGGCCAGTCAGGCGAGACGTCTGGGTTGAATACCTCAGCTCTGTGGCTGACCTAGCCGGTCAGAAATGGCCATGGAGGAGAGAGACACAAACAAAACCACTCACCTACACCCTCTTTAGCATGAGGATGGTGGCGTCACCTCCTACCGATGTGGTTTTGTGGTGTTCATGTGTCAAATCTTCCTAATCGAAAATGCCAAAAGATCACACACGCATGATATGCTTCTCTCGTTCACATCGGTAAACGCTGTTGGCAAACATGTCTCTTATACAGCAGGACTTTTGCATCTGATTGCAGCCTGTACAAACTAGAACGGTACATTTTTTTGTTGTTGGTACAGAAATCACTTACGGCAACTTTAATTGAGTGAGCTTTACGGCACCTTTAATTGAGTGAAAATCTCAGTTCAAGAAACATCAGTGCTGAATATTGTGTTGCTGAATTTTTTTTTTTGTGTAAACTGATACTTTTTTCTCAAGATTCTTTGAATAAGAAGTTCAAAAGAACAGTATTTATTTGAAATATGTTTTGTGAAAGCCTTTACTGCAACTTCTGGTAAATTTAATGCATCCTTGCATTAGTGATGAAAGTAATTCTTTATATATCCATGCAGTCAACATCAGTGTGGTCCAAAGTTGTGTAAAACCCCAGTGACTTAATTAAATGGACAAAAGCAGTTGAAAGATTCTTCAAAATGTTTTCTTTTGTGTTCCACAGAAGAAAGCAGGTCATACAGGTTTGGAATGAGGATGACTATCTTATATTTTAGAGTAAATATGCCATTAAATGTCAGTATTTCTCTACTTCCAATGCCCGGCATTAGTGTTTAATTAAAGGAGACCATGATTATAGGCCTCAGTGTGTGGACTATCACAACATCTTCATCACAAACACACTGCGGCACAGGGAGCAGCAGACACACAGGCCTCTCTGTCTGTTTCTCTTTCTTTTCTCCCTCGTTTTATTTAAACATCCAACCCCAGAAAATGAGAAACAGGGAAGACGGATAGAAGAAAATGAGAAGAAAACAGACAAGAGAAGAAGAGAGGAGACTGTCAGATGTTTTCAGCCATATTGTTTTATTTGGCTCATTTTTTGCCTCCATGCAGCCTCATTTGTTTTCTCCTACGTCTCAATAACCGTCCTCGGTTGTTTTATCCCTTCCCCAGCATGTTCTCACATCCCCATTGCTTTTGTCTTTTCATCCTCATCCTTCATTTCCTGCTTTGGCCTTTAGATGTGGTGTGTATGTAAAAGCTGCCATCATTTTTAGAAAAATGACTGGGTTTTGTCTTTGCTGTTTGGGTGAAGTATACAGCAAATGTTTATCTCATAAGATATTTCATAGTGTTTTGTGCTTGTACTTCAGATGCGGATGTGTACTTTTATTTCTTTATGGAACCGAGGAGCTTATCTTGTTAAACTTCAGCGTGAAACTCGTCTCGCACCGTTGAGTAATACCTCAAATCTTGCGGCTTGTTGAGGAGAGGTGTGTTATTACTTTTCTAAATGATTGGACTTATGATTTCTGGCTGGGAAAGGATAAAACAAGTGGAAAACATCCCTTAGACACATTTATGGAAGTACACAAGCCATATTTAGACAGCAGAATATCATAGACACTGTGGGATTGCATGGGCTCATTTCACTTGCACTAACAGTCCAGCAACCATGCAGAACATTTTAGCAAGAATTTTTTTTTTCCCTCCTCCAGAGATAGTAAAAATCTAGATTCTTTTAAATCACCTCTAGACCTGTTTAAAAATCATTAGCCACATTGTCCCACAAATAAAAATGAAAATGTATGTGCTGCTGTGCTCAAGCCTGGTGCTAACTAGCTTTGCTATTTGTCATTGCAAAACCTCATGGAGCATCTTTTTCCTCTGAGGCGGGTTATGATCAGCCTTTAGCTCCAGCCTCTGGCCTATGGGTCTCCTCAGTGTGTCCAGTCAGCACCCAGCAAGACATCTATCATGGGTTGCCCGGGCAGGTAGGAGCCTCTTGGGGTAAGAGGCTTGGCAAACAGCCGGCTGCACTCTGACTCTGAGTAAGTGTCACCGGATGAGTCATTGTGCTCATCATAACTCTGCACGCTCACAGCTTTGTGTCTGCAGTCAGGAAACCTACTAAATATTTAAATAAATTTCTCATTTTTGTCTCTAGTGTCGGTGTGTTTAGACAATTAACCACCGAGATGCAATGAGGTAATTGGCTCTTTGCTAAAAATGCTAAAAACATTACTGACAAACCTTAAGCAATTCTGAGATTATTTTATTTTATTTTTTAAGGCAAGTTTTTGTTCTTTTCTAATGTAAGTAAAAGGAGGATCTGAGGGTAATCTTAAATGCAGTTTTGCAGAAATTATTCTAAAATATGGTCAAACATTATAATTGGGTCACTTATAATATTGACACAAGCTGCCTAGACAGGATACAAGCAGCCTACCTTTTCTGAATCTTTAATAAATGTTTATGCTAAATTATAAACTATCTTTCAACTTTTGTTTCCAAATGTACACACATAAAATCACGAAGAACATCTACATTACATTTACAACATAATCTAATATGAACTTAACATCAATTGTAGTAATTTTATTTAAATCGTGCTATTGTGTAGCATTTAAAAAAAAAGATGAATGGCAGAAGAAAAAGCTTTGCAATGTCATAATTCATTCCAGCACATTTAAAAATAACCATTTCATGAGCATTTGACTGAAAATCTGTTCACTTACCGTTTAAAAATTGTCAGTAAGATTTAAAAAAAAAATGAAGAAATTCATACTTTTATTCAGCAAATGCATTAAATAATAAAAAGTGAGAGAAAAAACATTAAAAATGTTACAAAAGATTTATATTTCAAATAAAAGCTGTTCTTTTGATCATCAGAGAATTCAAAAAAAGGAATCATCAATTCAGCTCTACCATCACAGGAGTAAATTACAGGTGCATCTCAATAAATTAGAATGTCGTGGAAAAGTTCATTTATTTCAGTAATTCAACTCGTTGTGAAACTCAAATTGTGAAACTCGTGTATTAAATAAATTCATTGCACACAGACTGAAGTAGTTTAAGTCTTTGGTTCTTTTAATTGTGATGATTTTGGCTCACATTTAACAAAAACCCACCAATTCACTATCTCAACAAATTAGAATACTTCAAAAGACCAATAAAAAAAACATTTTCAGTGAATTGTTGGCCTTCTGGAAAGTATATTCATTTACTGTATTGTACTCTATACTTGGTAGGGGCTCCTTTTGCTTTAATTACTGCCTCAATTCGGCGTGGCATGGAGGTGATCAGTTTGTGGCACTGCTGAGGTGGTATGGAAGCCCAGGTTTCTTTGACAGTGGCCTTCAGCTCATCTGCATTTTTTGCTCTCTTGTTTCTCATTTTCCTCTTGACAATACCCCATAGATTCTCTATGGGGTTCAGGTCTGGTGAGTATGCTGGCCAGTCAAGCACACCAACACCATGGTCATTTAACCAACTTTTGGTGCTTTTTGCAGTGTGGGCAGGTGCCAAATCCTGCTGGAAAATGAAATCAGCATCTTTAAAAAGCTGGTCAGCAGAAGGAAGCATGAATTGCTCCAAATTTTCTTGGTAAACGGGTGCAGTGACTTTGGTTTTCAAAAAACACAATGGACCAACACCAGCAGATGACATTGCACCCCAAATCATCACAGACTGTGGAAACTTAACACTGGACTTCAAGCAACTTGGGCTATGAGCTTCTCTACCCTTCCTCCAGACTCTAGGACCTTGGTTTCCAAATAAAATACAAAACTTGTTCTCATCTGAAAAGAGGACTTTGGACCACTGGGCAACAGTCCAGTTCTTCTTGACCTTAGCCCAGGTAAGACACACAAGAGGAATACGACAACTGTAGCCAAATTCCTTGACACGTCTGTGTGTGGTGGCTCTTGATGCCTTGACCCCAGCCTCAGTCCATTCCTTGTGAAGTTCACCCAAATTCTTGAATCGATTTTGCTTGACAATCCTCATAAGGCTGCGGTTCTCTCGGTTGGTTGTACATCTTTTTCTTCCACACTTTTTCCTTCCACTCAACTTTCTGTTAACATGCTTGGATACAGCACTCTGTGAACAGCCAGCTTCTTTGGCAATGAATGTTTGTGGCTTACCCTCCTTGTGAAGGGTGTCAATGATTGTCTTCTGGACAACTGTCAGATCAACAGTCTTCCCCATGATTGTGTAGCCTATTGAACCAAACTGAGAGACCATTTTGAAGGCTCAGGAACCTTTGCAGGTGTTTTGAGTTGATTAGCTGATTGGCATGTCACCATATTCTAATTTGTTGAGATAGTGAATTGGTGGGTTTTTGTTAAATGTGAGCCAAAATCATCACAATTAAAAGAACCAAAGACTTAAACTACTTCAGTCTGTGTGCATTGAATTTATTTAATACACAAGTTTCACAATTTGAGTTGAATTACTGAAATAAATGAACTTTTCCACGACATTCTAATTCATTGAGATGCACCTGTACATTTTAAAATGTATTAAAATAGTAAACAGTTGTTTTAAATTGTAATAATATTTCACAAGAATGTACTGTATTTTTGTTCAGATAAACACAGCCTAAAAGGATTTTTTCAAGAACATTAAAAATCTCCAAACTTTTGAATGAAATCCTCAGTTCATTCCAGTGAGATGTTCTGTAAGCTGTAACCAAGTGCGGTGGAACCTATAGCGAAGGTTGAATTGCGTTGACAATCCTTTGTGGATGTTTTTTTCTTTCTATACCTGTCAGTTGCATCCGCTCTGAGTACAATGCAAATATTGGTGCATTAGGGTCAATGTGTGTGTGCTTATTAGATCACATTGACTTATTCTTTCATCAAACCACTGAGGCTACCCGGGGCATCTTCATTTTCTAGAGGCCAGGGAACGAATGAGGAATGAGTCAATATCACGATTGTTACGCTGAGGCTTTGCCTGCTCTGGAGAGTCTTCTGGCCTCCATCATTGGCTTGTTAGGGATGCATTTGTCTTCAATCGACCCAGGAGTCTGTAACATGGCTCCCTGTTATTCTTCTCATTCCGTCTTTGATCTGCCGGCTGTCTACTGCTTCTGCCAACCTGCTGGAAAATATCCAGTCGGCTCCGTCGGCATCATAGAGGGAGACAGGAAATAAAGCTTTGCACCTTTTAGCATCATAGCGCGTATAGTGCATATTTAATTACATCTGCGTCCATACTTGGGTATTTGAAACACTCCAAAAAGTGGGAATTGGAGATAAATGTTTTTTATGTTTATATTTCTTTCTTCAAAGTCTGAGAGTGGCTTTGTAGTGGCCCTATAAGAGAGCAAAAGGATCTTGCTATATTTCCTTTAGGTGCCCGTTGCACCTCCTGTCACAACAGCTTCGTCAGCCACTGAAACGCTCCTCAACGGGAGGTGACACAAAGCGCTGTGACAGGATGGCCCGTCAGCTCGCATCCCTCCGATGTTCTGATTGACAGGTAGGAAGCACCCGCAGACTTAGCCGAGGTTTTCAAAGAGCAACTTGTGGGGTGGTTTGCGTGGGCCCAACGTTTCAATTATCAGCCCTCTCACTTGGCAAGACAATTGGCCTTTGGGCCTCTTAGTGCTTCACTCTGTGACGGGTGAGACGAAAGCACTCGTAAATCCTGCCACTTATGCTTTCTAGGATCTGATGAACAGTTTTTTGCCTGGCGGTTGCCTCATCAAAGACACCCTTGACTCTGTATGTGGAATTGATATTCCTTAAAATGAATTGGGCAACGGTGCAGCTCAGGTGCTTGATTCTTTCTCTGCATGTGCTAGTGCTCTATGAAATCCATTTTAATTTTCCTCGATTCCGTTTTAATGGTTTAATTACATTTTAATAATCAAAAATGATGTCTAATCATTTGAATTAAGAAATTTAATACAAATTTATTATTAAAATTATGGTTATCAAAACTTTTTAGCAGGTTAATTAATCTTTTAAAATGTAAATCAAATAAAATTTAAGTAATTTATTTACTTATTTATTTTGTCAAACAGTTTAAATTGAAATGTGGATGAAATATTCTTTCAAAAACAATGTTATTAAACTGAATTATTAAGGTCGTTGTTATTACATTGAGGAGTACATTCTAATACATCAGTAATACATTTCTGTTATAATTTCTTCAAGTTAAACCAAACTTTTTTCCGGCAGGTTGTAGAGTATCTGACGATAGAGAAAATGCTTTTGCTCATTCACAGACACTCAAAACATGCAGATTTCATATTTAGTCTTTTTGCGTTATGATATTCATAGACTCTAGTCCATATCTCAGTTTAACCCTCTGGTTGTGTTCGGACTCCTGTCACACTTCTGGTGTTCTCAGTCAAAAATGACCAGACTCCAAACAACTGCTTATAAATCTGTCATTATGCTATATTAATACTAAATATTGGATTCAATCTTTTTGTCAACTTTTCTTTCATTTAGGACTGGTTTTGTGTTTCTATTTGCATCTGATTAATCGTAAGCCTCATTTATCTGAAAGTAGGCACCTCATTTTTTGAGTGAAAAAATAATTTTTTATGAATAATTTTCACAATATGAGATAAATTATGAAAAATTGCACTGTTTCTTACACTAGTGTACTTTAATGTTTAATCAGGAAGTTTGCTTTTAAATGCTTTTATTTTGTACAAAATTGCACAAAGTCACACTTGACAAAAATGGCCGGCCATTGAAAGTGAATGGGGAGGAATGAAAGTAAGAGAAACAGCTAGCGTTCAGGAGCATGTTGTGCTTGCAAACATAAAGGCCTTAGACCTGTGCGTGTGTGGATGCATGTATACTCACGCTATCTCACACACAAACACACACACACATCTATGCATACAAACTATTGTGAGTATTACACCTATTTCATCCTACCCTGAACTGCATGCAGTATGCTTTTACTCACTCACTCTCTCTCTCTCTCTCTCTCTCTCTCTCTCTCTCTCTCTCTCTCACACACACACACACACACACACACACACACACACACACACACACACACACACACACACACACACACACACACACACACTCAAACTGCCTTGTGTTTGGCCTGCATTGACTTCAAAATAATCTTTTTTTTCCATCCTTCGACCAGAACGTTACATCAACTTCAGCTGGGCCCTCAAAATCAGAAGATTGCTCCTCTTCAGTTGTTGCAAGGTTTTCAGCTTGTTCAGTGATGTTTTCCTCTTCCAATATATCTTGCAATGCATCTTCACTGTAAGATTCATCTTCAGTTGTCCCTTCCTCGTGTGAATGACAAGCAAGGCACTGTGAGGCATTTGTATGCTCTAGCGTTTATTTGTAAACTTTCGTCTACTCTGTGAGAACACGAAAGCCTCAAAACCTATTGTCATAATGTTTTGTCTAGAATATGTGGTGAAAGAAAAGATTCTTTTGAAGTCAATGCAGGCTAAAGACAACGCAGTTTGAGCGTGTGTGTGTGAAAGAGAGATAGAGAGAGATAGTTATAATATCAGATTCATAAAAGCATATTGCACGCAGTTCATGGTAGGATGAAATAGGTGTAATACTCACACAAGTTTGTATGCATAGGTGTGTGTGTGTGTGTGTGATAGCGTGAGTATACATGCATCTACACGCACAGGACCAAGGCCTTTTTGTTTGCAAGCACAACATGCTCCTGAACACTAGTTGTTTCTCTTACTTTCATTCCTCCCCATTCACTTTCAATGGCCGGCCATTTTTGTCAAGTGTGACTTTGTGCAATTTTGTCCAAAATAAAAGCATTTAAAAGCAAACTTCCTGATTAAACATTAAAGTACACTAGTGTGAGAAACAGTGCAAATTTTCATAATTTTTTATCTCATATTGTGAAAATTATTCATAAATTTTTTTCACTCAAGAAATGAGGTGCCTACTTTCAGATAAATGAGGCTTACGATTAATCAGATGCACATAGAAACACAAAACCAGTCCTAAATTAAAGAAAACAAGTTGACAAAAAGAATGAATCCAATATTTAGTGATAATATAGCATAATGACAGATTTATAAGCAGTTGTTTGGAGTCCGGTCATTTTTGTCCGGGAACACCACAAGTGTTACTAGGTGAAATAAAACCCACAAAAAAAATCACGAAAATTCTAAAAAAAAAAAATGAATGAGAAGTACTTATACCCTATGTGAACAAAGTCAGTAAGTCTGAGTCCAATGCGATAACATTAACTAGTATTTTCAGGAAAAAGAAAATCTTTTCCGGGTCAGTTTGACCTGAACACAACCAGAGGGTTAAATCTATAGTGTAATATGACTCTATTCTGCAGTTCCATCCATGTTTTCTGCATCACGGAAATCATGTGGCCCTAATGTGCTTTGGTTTTAATTGTATTTTTAGAAACTACAATTTGTACTGCTTCTTGACGCCTCTTGGAAGCTGAAAACTCCCTCATATGCTACAAAAACTCCCTCTGTTGTTGTGCGTCACTGAAAGTGTGTGTTTTGTTTATTTTTCAATCAGCGGCAGGCTTAATATGATTGCCGGGGCCCGTTTGACTCAGTACATGGTACCGTTTCCCTGCATGGCTGGGCCCAGATGCTATGCTAATTAGCTCACATATGAGAGGAGAGAACCCGAGGCTGCAAGAGGACACGGTGGGCCGGTATCAAATGGGTGTACATAAATTAAGCATTTTGTTGTCATTATTTTGCACCAATTTTCCACCGCTAAAAAATTCAGCACGGCTGTGATTAATTTGAAAAGAGATGACACGGATAAGTGGGTCTTGTAATTACTTTGACTTTGAGAAACTTGTTAACGTGTTGACATCTAATGTTCGTTAATCTGAGTTTTGGCACAAGGCGAGCGGTTTTGACCGGCCTGTTACAACTTGTTGTGCTGGTCACTCAAACATCTCTGTCTTCTCTCTTTTTTTTCAGGAAACCTTACAAGGGTAGTTAAATTGCTTGGGCTCTTTGTTCTTGTCCACGTTCCGTGTCAGTGAAAGATAGCTTGAATAAACATGGATTGGCTTTTCGGATCCCTTGCAACCCGCAATTTGTGTCTCATTATACTGGACACAGCTTCACACACAGCATAACAAAGCAGATTAATAGTCTGTAATTTTAATCAAGAAACTCAGTGGGATGGGTCATGTAACCTTCTATTTGTCGCTGATGAGATGCTTTTCATTTGTTTTGTGGATGGTATTATAATAGAACTGGTTATTGAATCATTTCAATGTTTTTTAAATGTATTAATTATTTTCATTATGGTATATCAGACTGCATTCATATTCTCAAATTTTCAACTCACATACAGTAGATGGTTCAGTTAAACAGCAAAAAGAAACATTTTTTGATGTTTTTAGCCTTTTGATATTTATCTTGATAATTGTGTATTTTCTCTGAAATGGCTTAAGGATGTTTTTCAATCAGTTAAACCATCAATGCAATCAAACAGCCTGTAGATAATGCAAGTAAAAGTAAAATACAGTGAAAATCAAGTTAACAATTAACAGCATGTTTTCTGAAATTAAGAATTATATTTAGCCATTTTAATTATATGCACCAAAATAATAATACATAGTGTTAATTAGTATTTTGTTTTTTTACTAACATTTTTACTAAACCATTTTAATAAATGTTTTTTTTTTTTTCTCCAACAGTTTACTTCCTAAGTGGAGCAAAATAAATGCAAACAAATTGCTGAATCGGAGTTCAGAACCAATTCTGAACAGTGCAAATGAATAATTTTTTGGGCTTTACAAGTGATTGAGTTCAATTAATTTCAGTGAATCAGCTCAAACTGACTGTTTAAGTCAGTCGGTTTAAATCTCTGATCAGAAAGTTATGTTAAGCAGCACAACAGTTTTCAACAATGATAAGAAATGTCTTTTTTGCTATTTAATACAAATTTTCTAACAAAATGGATAACAGTTATTAATAATAAGAAATATCTGCTGATTTGAAACTCTGATTATAACTTACATTAGGCACATAACTGTTTTCAACATTGATAAGGAATGTTACCTGAGCACCAAATCAACACATTAAAATGATTACTGAAGGATCACGTGACACTGATAACTGGAGTACAAATCAGCTTTGCCATGACAGCAATAAATGGCATTTTAAAATATATTAAAATAGAAAACATTTATTTTAAATTGTAACATTTCTTAATATTACTCTTTTACAGCCTTGGTAAGACTAATTTCAAACACCTCCAGAAACACTAGTGTATAATATATTCTACTTTTTTTAACTTTAACTCTTTGATTATAAACACAGCATATGAAGAGTCTATGCATCCTTCTCTTCTGTTTGTTAATTAGTGGCATTGGTGTGCAACTCTCTCATTAGAAACTGTGCTTGGCCCGTCTCTCATTTGGGGGATAAGCATACATTTGTTGTGCACATTCTTTATGGGATTTGCTCTCGGGATTAAACTTTAAATTGCTCAGAATGACTCGACTCAACCGAGCTCTAGGGAATGCCAGACTTTGATCAATCATTTGTCTCCTCGCTTGGTACTTTCTGCATTTCGTTGCCTCATTACTAGCACAACTTGTTTCCCCCCCTTAGCCGAAGGGTAACGTAGCTTTTTTTTATTTTTTTTATGATGACAAGGTATACGTTTCAGATTGTCATTACACCTCGGATTCAAGGTAAGGGTTGACAGAGAGGGCAAGTCTAGACAACTCCCATCTAAAGTCTTCCGTCACCAGCCCCTCAGTCCCTTTCAGACACGTCCCTTCCTCTTAGACAGGTATCTACCTGCCTCAGACTGAAAATAAACACCTGTACTGCGACTGTTATGCCTGGGAGGCCAATCCCAAAGGCTCAGTTTGACATGGGTGTCAATATTTGTGAAACCCAAGCTTTGACATGATAAAGAGAGGTTGTAAACATGAACTGTAGATTATTGTAAACCATATTTTAAGTAGGGCAAGCTGCTCTCTGATTCGTGTGCGTTTTGAGCGCAATGAGAGATTAGCCGCTTATTTGGTCTGTAATCGCAGGCTTACCAAGCAACCCAAATTCTCCAACACACACACTTGCTAAATCTTTTCAAAAGTTTTGGGTTTTTTCTTTTGTTCAGTTCTCATTTTACCGGCTTTCCCTTCTCCATAGAATCACAGCAAGTCTTAGATGCAATAGCGCCCCCCTATGGACAGTAATTCAGATGTGGCAGAAAAAAGTCATATTTTATTATGTCTTTATAACTCACTATTGCAACTTTATATGTCTTTATTTTTCACGACACTCTTAAAAATAAAGGTCATTTATTGGCATCTATGGTTGCATGAAGAGCCGTTAACATCCATGGATCGTTTCCATTGTTCAAAAGTTTCTTTATAGTGGAAGAATGTTCTTTAGATTCTTAAAATATCTTTTAAGAAAAAAGATAGATGTTTCTTGTAAAAAAGATTATTTGGGGAAAAATGGTTCTTCATGTATGGCATCATAGAAAAAACAATAATTAATAAAAAAAATATATATGTAGGCCTATTTATATCTCACTAATGCGACTTTGCATCTGGAAATTAATTTTATATCTCAAAATATGGCTTTATGTCTCACAACTGTGATATTATTTCAACATTTACAATTACAACATTGTTTCTTACTGCACATTATCTTAAAACATAATTACTTTTTTATTTTTCACTCTGAGGTGGAAACCAGCTTCCATACTGTAAATGTCAATGCATATATGATACATTTTTTACAAGGTACATAAGGCAGCACAAGGTAATGCTGCTCTGCTCTTGTTATTTTCCAGCTGCTTATGTTTTCATTCAGCTGGTTTGAAGCAGATGCTTTGGTAATACTGAAACAAGCATCTTAAGAACAACTTAAGAACTAAGAGGATTAATATTGTAATACGTGTACAGACATCCTGTATTTGTAAGTTTCAATAGGGAAAATAATGTTTTGTAAGGACTGACAGATGTGAGCATAAAACATAGTATGCGTCTTCTGTCATGCAACGCATAAAACCTTGAATTCACCTTAGCATGTCCTCGGTAAAAAGCTTTGCTCTTCATGCAACAAAGATAGAATAATAAATAGATTATTTTGGGTCTTTTGACACGTCACCTGATTATGCAGATGGTGGAAAGCGCAGAACATGATGTGTTGTTTGAAAACTGGTTATTTATAATAAGGAGGCTCAAAGACTGGCAGGAAAATGTTTCTGCTGCATTGTCACAAATGGAATGTCAGACTCTGCAATTTTCTGTTGAAGAAATGTTCACACATCTCTAGGGACATCAACGGCTGCTTACTCAAGAGGAAGTGACATTTAGAAATTACATGCAGCAACAGCAAAATTGATGTTATTGCTATTAAAAATCGGTTATTAATGAGATTAGGTCTTAACGAGGGCTTGGTTCAAGAGAGTCATTTGTTTTTTGTTGTGTTACAATTGGGCAGAATATTTTGGGGACTGGCCAATTACAGCTAAAAAGATTTTATATATTTATATATGCTTTAAAAATCTAATTTTTAGCCATATGATGACATTCAACATATAAAATAATATTAATTAATTTGATATTTATTATTAATTTGTAATTCATATTTAATATGAAATAACATTAATATTTATGTATTTGCTCTAAAATATCTTACATTAAATAAAGGGTGATCGTTCTATATAATAATATTTTATAAGAATTTTTATGAGAAATGTTATTCATTTTAGTACATGGTAAAATGTTTTAAAATAATGATTTCCATATAAATTAAATGTAGAATTATATTTTAAAATTACTTTAATCATCAATCAATCTATCTATCTATCTATCTATCTATCTATCTATCGATTTATCATTCTATCTATCTATCGTTCTATCGTTCTATCTATCATTCTATTGTTGTATCGTTCTAGTTATCTATCTATCGTTCTAGCTATTGTTCTATCTATCTGTTGTTCTCACTTCCTGTCTATCATTCTGTCTCTCTGCCTGTCTGTCTATCATTCTGTCTCTATTAAAATTCTTGAAATATTCATTATATAGCAAACAATAACGGTCTTAACTTAATATTGCATATATTAATATTGAATATAAAGTAAACGTTTGATATTTTTCCCAGTCCTAATTATAAGACCAGAAATGTCCTGTCAACCACACATTTTTGGAAAATGTGGAGTAAAGTATGTGTACTGTCAAAACTGTTAATCTTGCTTGACTTTTCATACCTGATGTAAACACACACAGAGCTAATCTACACAGTCTGTTTCCTGTTTTTCAACACCCTTTATGACAATATTTACCCATGATCTTGATCATATATGTATGTGTTTATTTTCCCACATGTTTATACCTGTTCTTTTCAGTTTGGCTCTACAGAGTGTTCCACCATCTGTCGTTCAGGGTTATCTGTTGTAGACCATGGTGCCGTGGTGTCAAGCACACCTGGGTTGTTGTAAACCATCCAGTCTTTCCCAAACCAGTGTCACCCTTGTTGTGCCGCCAGTCACCATCCACCCCGCCGACCCCACCTTTCCTCTTCCTCTTCTGGTACGCTGGCCAAAGTCACTCCGTTTGTAGAGGTGACCCCTCAGCTCTAGATTAAGTTATGAATCATTTCCTTAATCTGTCCAGACAGAGAGTCCAGGAGATGGACTTCTGCGGCGTGTCATGTGCTAACAGATGGCATAAATCCTACTTTTAAATGCAACGTTAAGTATTAGTCATTGCAGGCTGTGTTGCTGTCATGATTCCCCGTGAAAAGCCGTGGGTGGCCAAAGTGTGATTAATGGACTCTGGGATTCGAGGAGTCACGTGTAGACGCGCCCCACCTGCCTTGCTCTTGTTGCACCCGCCTCCAAACAGGAAGCTGACCTGCGAGAGATAGACAGATGGATCATTCTGGGTAATTAACCCAGAGGAGGTGACACGAACGCTCGCCCTCTCTCTCTCAAAAGGGCTCTTAGATTTAGCTCCTGTCACATCACAAGCAGCGCTCCGCTCCCGGCCTACAAGGAAACAGAAGGACGGACGTTGGAGGCAGCGAGTTGCTGAGACAGTCACCGCTTGTACGTTTGGACACTCAGGGCTGTCTGTGAGAGAATCATACATAATGACAACCAGCTGTGTAATATGATGTTGAAAAATGAATGTGTTACTTTCTATATGTGGATAATCCACACATTGTGGCCATACGCTCTGTTCAAAGGGTGACAACTGGTGTTAGGGATGTTTTGAGAGTATGTATTGCAATTCGGGATGCAAAATTTATCTGTACTATTACAGGTGCATCTCAATAAATTAGAATGGCGTGGAAAAGTTCATTTAAGTAATTCAACTCAAATTGTGAAACTCGTGTATTAAATTAATTCAATGCACACAGACTGAAGTAGTTTAAGTCTTTGGTTCTTTTAATTGTGATGATTTTGGCTCACATTTAACAAAATATCAACAAATTAGAATATGGTGACATGCCAATCAGCTAATCAACTCAAAACACCTGCAAAGGTTTCCTGAGCCTTCAAAATGGTCTCTCAGTTTGGTTCACTAGGCTACACAATCATGGGGAAGACTGCTGATCTGACAGTTGTCCAGAAGACAATCATTGACACCCTTCACAAGGAGGATAAGCCACAAACATTCATTGCCAAAGAAGCTGGCTGTTCACAGAGTGCTGTATCCAAGCATGTTAACAGAAAGTTGAGTGGAAGGAAAAAGTGTGGAAGAAAAAGATGCACAACTAACCGAGAGAACCGCAGCCTTATGAGGATTGTCAAGCAAAATCGATTCAAGAATTTGGGTGAACTTCACAAGGAATGGACTGAGGCTGGGGTCAAGGCATCAAGAGCCACCACACACAGACGTGTCAAGGAATTTGGCTACAGTTGTCGTATTCCTCTTGTTAAGCCACTCCTGAACCACAGACAACGTCAGAGGCGTCTTACCTGGGCTAAGGAGAAGAAGAACTGGACTGTTGCCCAGTGGTCCAAAGTCCTCTTTTCAGATGAGAGCAAGTTTTGTATTTCATTTGGAAACCAAGGTCCTAGAGTCTGGAGGAAGGGTGGAGAAGCTCATAGCCCAAGTTGCTTGAAGTCCAGTGTTAAGTTTCCACAGTCTGTGATGATTTGGGGTGCAATGTCATCTGCTGGTGTTGGTCCATTGTGTTTTTTGAAAACCAAAGTCACTGCACCCGTTTACCAAGAAATTTTGGAGCACTTCATGCTTCCTTCTGCTGACCAGCTTTTTAAAGATGCTGATTTCATTTTCCAGCAGGATTTGGCACCTGCCCACACTGCCAAAAGCACCAAAAGTTCGTTAAATGACCATGGTGTTGGTGTGCTTGACTGGCCAGCAAACTCACCAGACCTGAACCCCATAGAGAATCTATGGGGTATTGTCAAGAGGAAAATGAGAAACAAGAGACCAAAAAATGCAGATGAGCTAAAGCCACTGTCAAAGAAACCTGGGCTTCCATACCACCTCAGCAGTGCCGCAAACTGATCACCTCCATGCCACGCCGAATTGAGGCAGTAATTAAAGCAAAAGGAGCCCCTACCAAGTATTGAGTACATATACAGTAAATGAACATACTTTCCAGAAGGCCAACAAATCGCTAAAAATGTTTTTTTTTTATTGTTCTTATGAAGTATTCTAATTTGTTGAGATAGTGAATTGGGTTTTTGTTAAATGTGAGCCAAAATCATCACAATTAAAAGAACCAAAGACTTCTACTTCAGTCTGTATGCATTGAATTTACTTAATACACAAGTTTCACAATTTGAGTTGAATTACTGAAATAAATGAACTTTTCCACGACATTCTAATTTATTGAGATGCACCTGTATTGATCCCATACTTGGGATATATTTGATAGTATATAGGTCAATTTTAGATATTTAGTTTTATATGCTCATTTTTCCTGTTTTTACATTTATATAACCTTTGCTGTGTTCTAAAGCTCACTTAAAATTAGTCTTTAAATCACTCTATAATAACACTGTTAAATGTGAACTTTAGCAAATCTGTGAGTATCTATATTTCACACTTTACATTATATTGCTGTCTAAATTTACTTTAGAATTTAAAATGGTTTTTATTATTATTATTATTATTGTTACTATTATTATTATTATTATTATGATTATTATTATTAGCTATTGTTATTTAGACAAAATAGTATTTATGGGTTATCTGTCATTTGTATTTCATTTTTAGAATTTTAATACCAGAGCATCTGTAGTTACAATGTGGCATTACTTGATATAAAAAGTAACTAGTTACATTACATTGTTACTTTTTATGTGATGTATTAAGTTACTTTTTGTGCCACCTGGTATTTGGAGTATTATTGTAATTTATTTATATGTATTTATTTTTGCTGTAAGCAAGTGTTTTCCCTTACATGGTTTGCACATTTAGGCAAAACCACAAAAATTTCATTTTTTATTTGTGATATGTTGTAAGTTTATTTACACAGGAATCGCAATCATGTCCTTTTGACAAAATGTTGTGCCCAGTCAACGAAAACCAAACTGAAACACTCAAAAGATGTGTAAATATTTTTATATATATTTTTTTGTTTTATTTTTTGATAAACACTGTCTAGAACTGCATTACCCATCATGCTCCCCTGTTTCAGACATTTCAATCATATTTGTAAGTAAATTAATTAATGCACATTACGATAACTATGGCAATAATTCTATGAAAATAGTTACACCACAACTTTAATGATAATGACACAGAGGAACGATATCATTGGAATTATTCTTAGAATGATTGTTACAGCTTATGAATAGGGTTGCAAATGGGTGGACAATTTTCTGTAAATTTCTGGAAACTTGCCAAAAATTTCCAAACATTTCCAAAATTTCTGGAATGTTTTCAGAATTTCCCAGAAAATTTCTGCCACTTTGCCACCTTACTTATGAATGATAAAAACTTTGGCAGCCAATCAATCCACGTGACTTTAATGTTCTCAGAAGTTTAAAGCGAGAGAGGACAAAACTGCAGCACATGCTTATAATGAACAGAATGTTATCGTCTTTTGGTGTGAATGCTAATATAATTATTCTTATTGTTGTGAACAGCCCTTAATGTTATTTTACTCATTAATCGTACTGCATTACCTCCAAAACTGGCTGACTACTTCCTTTCTAGACATTTTCTGGTGTGGTGGCACACTTTGTCCTGTGTCACAGCCTTTCATCTCCCCATTGATGCGTTGAGTACCCTTGAGTGCCTCTCCCCTTTCGACCCCTCCCTTCGAAGGAGAAGTGGCTGGCACCATTTACATAATCAATGCTGGATTGAGTTTACATAAGCCGCTTTCACCCACTGCGAAATACCTGGCAGAGCAGACATCATTGCGCTTAAATCTGCCCATCTTCCAGCTCCTGCTGGTGCCACATCCACTCAGAGGCTCGTAATCTCCTGCCCTCACAGAACTCGCTCATTGGATGAGGAAAGCCTGAGGACTCATACGAGTGCTGTCATCTTCAGTCCTCACATTCACAGAAAACTGGCTTTATTGTACCAAAAACACACAACATGGCACTCACTGGGCATGTCTTTAGGGGAAGTTTTCTTGTGCAAATCACTTTGTATGATGTGATGTCTGAGGATTTTTGTAATGTAAATGTTTGTTTCTTATCTGTGTTGCTGCGATTCTTACCGCCTTGTGTGTGTGTGTGTGTGTGGATTGTGTGCTCTTGGCCCATGCTCTTGCTCTGATGGTAATGCAATCTGAAGGGGCACTAGGGCTCGACCCCTTACCTAGCATGCCCCCCCAACTGTCCTAATGCCAACCTTCGGTATCCCTGGACATGGCGAGCGTGATGAGAACCACAAGGCATAATTACGTTGTCTGAGCAAATCAAGAAAGAGACACTTTCATTCCCAGTGAAGCGTCGTGGCTGTGCCACTAGACATTTCCTCCGCAGCACCATTAGTGAAATCAGCCCCGTCCCTTGTCAGATTAAGTGTCGGCTCGAGCTCATGATTAGTCAAGCAACTTTTGTCCTTTCTTTCCCTTGTTTTGCCAGTTTCAGGGATGATGTGGACATTTCTGCTTCCTACCAGACAAGTGTGTGCACTTCTTTTTTTTTTTTTTTTTCCTCTGGCAATCAGCTGTGGATAATCAGCTCCTGACCTAATGGTTTAAAACAGTTGCATCACTGAATCCCACAGGGCAATAAGACTTTTATTAGTGGTGTTTGCCAAGTCAAGCATCACTGTTGATATTGTTCATACTTAGGCTTCAGGAACTCCCAACCATTTGTCCTGCACCATTAGTGCTGCAGACCTGAATGATAATTCAAATCATGTGGATTGATGAGAAGACATTTCCTAACAGAAGAGGATATTTTACTAGTGGATTTATTTTATTTTATTTTCAATTGATTAAATGTCATATATTTTTAAAATGTTTTTTATAATTAGGCTACTTTTTTCAGGCTTGGTTAGTATTGGTTGATATTTGACATTTAGTTGTGTATGCTACATTTTCCCTACATTTACGCTTGCTGTCATCTAACGCTGTTTAATAACATAGTTAAATGTAATCTTTAGAAAATCTCATGTAAATTTTTCATACTGTACATTATAGTGATGCCTATTCAAATGAATAAAATAATCATTGTAGTTCTTAGTATTTTATTTTTGTTCGCCTAACATTTTTATTTTATTTTTAATATAAAATTAATTTTAAATTAATTAAATGATAAAATTTTATTTGTTTTGGTCAGTTATTTATTTACTTTTTTTGTTTTATTTATAATAACCCGCTCAGCACGCCTTAGCAACCGCATTGCAACACCCTAACAACTACGCAACATGACCTTTAACAAACATTTTAAGGACTTATTCAAGGTCAAGTGCGATTCTCATTTTCTTCAGAAAACCATAATTTCTGCACACATTATTTTGTGTCAACCACCCTCTCTTGTTTCATCGTAGCAGGCCGTGTTGATCTGTCTTAGGTGTGCATGGATGGAGGAGCTTCCAGCCGCTCCACACAGTTGTTACATAAGCAGGTTGTCAGGCCGCACTCTTTCTACACTATTATGACAGGTAATCAGCTTTACTTGACAGCAAAATGTAAGTAGCCAGCTTAGGTCAGTGTTACATTTGCTTTCGCTGACCAACCCCAACTACTGGAGTCAAAAATTCTGATGGAAGCTTATTTATTTATTTCAGGCTTTTTAAAATACAAAATTGTAAAGCTCTGCAGGTGTGGAAATGCCCTACGTGGTTTCTTTACTTAGTCAGTTGATGTCTGCATAAAAACAAGCAGTCGGACACATGAAATGGTCAAAGCTTGAGCGCCTGCTGAGGATTTCAGTTTGAAATGAACATAAAGTGTCTGCCTATGCATTAAGAATAAATTGCAAGTATTAAAAGTAAAGTAACCTCCCTGCAGTGAGCGATTGACTCAAAGACTTGTTTTAAATTACTAAATGTATTTGTGGTTTAGTTACGACTGTGAAATAGTTAGTGTAGAAGTAGGGGGCACCCCCTTGTGGGGATAATTTATTAAGAGACCTTTTAAAGTGGGCACAAAGTCAGACGCATGTGAAAAACAGCCAGAGGCTAAATACATGTTTGTCACTCCAATCTCTCAACTCAGCAGCTGCTTTAATTCCACTTGTTCTTACATGCTGTTTGAGGTTTAGTCCAGTTGGTGAGCTTGTGCACTTGCTGTCTGTGGATCTTGCGTCGTGCTTTGAAGATAAACTTTGCTGCTTGCAAATCCAGCTGTTATTTTTGCATTTTTCTCATGTTTAGAATCATAATGCTCCTCGTTAGATTTGTATGCTTAAAGCGCATAATAAAGTTCTGTACACAAAGTTCAGTGATTCACTTTTGTATGTGGTTTGAAGGCATGTGTACATTTGATTTACAAATGACTTTGATTTATTCAGAATAGGAAAATATGTATTATGTGGAATTTGTTGCTGCTGAAGCTGTTTTTGATTGTTTTTGCTCAACAGTTCAAGACTGACTAGGGACGATAATTCCCTAACGACTATTTAATAAATCTTTCAGTAGTTTTGAGGAAAATATTTTTGGAAAAATTGCAATTCTAATGGCAAATGAACAAAAAAATGTGGTATCATTGTTTTTTTGTCTGTGTATTTGTTAATTTGTTTAACTTTAGTCGTTTGATTTTTGCTACTTTGTTATCTGTAGCACTTTAGAAGACAATGAAAAAAGTAAAGCAATTCTAATGATGCGAAAATTGAGATGTGGTATAATTGTTTGTTTGTATTTTTGGAAATTTGTTCGTTTGGTTGTTTTTTTTTTTTGTTTGTTAATTTGTTATCTGTAGCACTTTAGCACTTTTGAGGAAGACAATTTGGAAAAAGTAATGCAATTCTTGCAATTTTCTTTTGGTCAGTTTAATTCTTTGTTGGTTCATTTTGTTTGATTCATTTTGTTTGTTCATTTGTTTTGTCGCTCATTCATTAGTTTTTTTATGTTTTAGCTCATTGTTCTTTTATTTTTTCAGTTGTTTTGAACAAACAAAAAAAAGTGGCATTGTTTGTTTTTATTTGTCCGTCGTTATTTGTTTGTTCCTTTGGTTCATTTGTTTGTTCATTCGTTTGGTCAGTCATTCCTTCATTTGTTGTTTTATTTGTTCATTCAATGACAAAATTCAGTACAAGTATTTATCTTTAACTACGCATCATATAAACAACAAATCAGTAACTACACTTAAAGTGTCGCACAATTGTTTGATTCACTAAACAGAAATGACTTAAAAGAGTCAACCGTTCGGGAATCATTTAGACTATGCTGGTTGCTGTGGTTTATTCCATTGTGTCCGAATCTTAATATGATTTTGTAAGATGTTGTATCTTTATTGTTTGTGGAGAACAACCTTTCTTATCTCCACTTAACTTTTTTTTGAGATTATGTCAGTAGAACAATGTAATTCGCTCACTAAACATTTTTTTCTGATAGAAAAGCTGCATGTGGCTTAATTTCACAGGACCCTCAGGGTCAAACTCGATAAGGAGACAAGCTAACTGCTGTCTACGCTGTCAGGGTTTTAGAGAGGTACTCAGTGCATGACAGGACAGAGAATAGGTGCTCTCCGTTTAAAATGGCTTTGCGTTTGCTCTTTGATGTCACCAGATGTAATACGCTACGACAGCACATAGAGCATGTTGTAATAGGCAGGAAAATTCAAATTCCAGCTGAGTTCACGTTAGGTACTTGGGAAGAGGTTAGCTTTGACTTTGTGACTCAGTAATTGGATAAAATATAAAATGGGAGTCTCTAGAGTCACCTCTGATTAGGAAATTCAATTTAAATTGAAAGTCGGGCTCTGACTTTGTGGACCCTGTGAAGAGCTAGCGAGAGTCCAATCATTGACTTTATTATCAGAGTAAGATGGATGGGATATGTTGGGGCCACAGCTCAGGTTGAATTATGGGTATTACTCCGATCATGCTAGATGATCATAAATTGCTGTTCACAAAACTACAAGGGTCATTTCAGGGAGATTTGGACTAGGTGAAATATGAGTAGAGTTAGTGAGAAAAAAAACTTGTTAACGACTGGATGAAGTAGAGTACTTGGTTAACTGAGTTAACCTGTTTAAAACTGAGTATTTTGGTAGCACTTTACGGTGTTTAAACATTACTTAATGCCTCTGGTACCATGACTATTTTTTTTAAACATTAAATAATCTTGGTTAATGGTAATTGTGTGTGTATGCTATTTAGTTATATTTAAATCTATATTTAAATATTTTGTTACATTGTTTTTAACATTTAACAATTAAACAACATTTATAAATATTGGTTAATGTTACTGATAAATTAAATTAACTTTGTAAAAAGGGTGTTTTTTACACTACCATTGAGAAATTTTAACCAAAGTATGTTATAGACTTTTCGTTAAGACCCTAAAGAATCATATCAACTTGTGGAAAATGGGCATGCGATGACCCCTTTAACAAGTACACACACACACACACACACATATATAATGTATATATTATTAGGGATGAGTCATGATTTTCGAAATTCGATTAGTTGATTTAATTATAGAATATCGAATAGGTTGTACGATTATAGTCTTAAAAAAATTTCCCCATGTTTTCCGTGCTGATGTGGTGGTGACGCTTTCATGTAAGCAGAGGGTGGCGCTGCCAGTAATGTACCTAAAAGCTGTCAAAGACAACAGAAGAACACATTGTCTCACGCACACACTAGACTTGCGTGGAAGGCGTGGAAAACAAATAACGCGTTCTACAGAGCCACTAAAGGGACACGGTTAGCCGCTTGCTAACGGTAGCCTGTTACATTACAGTACATAACATTTCACTTAATCTTGTAAAATGTGTGGTAAGTACTGCCGAGTGCTGCTCCGTACGTGTGATCGCAAATCTCGAAAGTGAAAGTAAAAAACAAGCGCGTGTTCATAAGCGATTTCAATGCCCCGCATATTAATAACGGCTCCCTGATGCCCGCAGTTTATATACAGTATAATTACTCAACAATATAATTACGATAGAAGATATTGAAGTATATTTTTCCTCCCATCTCGTATCTATTCCCTTTAGGGGTTCCATTTTTTGAAATGGAAATGTCCTAGCCTTATGAGCAGTTGATTTATGCTAATCGACGGACTGTTATGTTAATAAGTGCCATCATTCGGTTATGTTTATTATATTAATATGTTTCAGCACTTTACAATCATTATATGGCTCGAGTTAAGGTAGCCTATCTTCTGAATTAAACAGTTTATCATACAGATTGAAAGCGTGAATCCCGTCTCTCTCCCTCTCTCTCTGTTTATGGGTGTTTGTGTGCACATGCGGGGGAGTGGTGCGATTTTCGAATAATAAGCGAATAATACCCAGCGAGAGAGAGATATATATATATATATATATATATATATATATATATATATATATATATATATATATATATATATATATATATATATATATATATATATATATATATATATATATATATATATATATATATATATGAATAAGATAAATACTTATTCATATATATTATTTATATATTTATCTAATTCATAATTCATTAATATTCATTTATACAGTGTTAAAACTTTATTACTATATATAGAATTAACATTAACCAAAATGTATACATTTTGTTGAATTATTTCATGTTAGCTATTGTATTACCTAATGTTAATGAATATAACATTATTGTAAAGCGTTACCAGTGGTACCAGTGAAGAGATTTACAATTATTATTGTTCTAAAAAAAAAAAAAAATTACAACATGCTAAGAGAATCTTTGGAGACTGTGAGATGATATTGTGCAGTCATGTTAAATGACAGGGTTTGCCATCTGCAGGATGATATTTGTGCTACTTTATTAATGCTCAGATTCTAAATAATTCATGTTCAATTAAAAATGGCAACGTAATTAAACTATCTTTTTCACAGCTTGCAATAGAAGTGACTTTCTCATTATCTCCGTGGCAGGCCATTGCTGTGGATCATCATCTGTTCGTGCTTGTTTTTAAAAGTCATGCATACGTTCCACAGCCTTCGTCAAAAAAAAAAAAAAAGGAAACCGGCAAAGATTAATTATCTCGGGATTTCAGAAGAAAGGGAACATGTAAACTTTTCACCCTCTTTGGAGCTTATAGTACTTACTACAATCTGATGTCACCGGCTCCTTTTACCTCAGAGCGCAATGTGGTGAAAAATAGGGCAGAGAGGTTCAGCTTTTTAAGTCATTGTATAAATCTTCCTTGTTCAGCATACAAGAACTGAGACACAACTCCACCGCACTGAAATCCAGATTAGCAGCTGAAGGGAAGGTCTTCAGATGAAAAGAGAAAAGTGGTGAGTTGAGGTGATTAGCTGTGTCCTTGCTGGAAAGTGTCCGTTGGAATGGTTGCAGAAGCTTGGGATAGTGCCCTTGTTTTGCTAGGCTACTAAATCTCTCGTTCTTTGTAACCCAGCAGCTAAATCTGTAGCATCTAGAATGGCTTGTTACCCAAGAGTTGAGGCATTGATTGACACTAACAAGCCTTATAATTTCAGTCTAGATTGCTAGACTGATTGCTGACTGGGTAAAGGTAGACTTGGATAGCAGACGGGTTTCAACTGCTCCAAATGCTGCCTTCAAGTCACACCGGGAAGTTCCTACTTCCATACTATGTTCCATTCAACTCGTAATAAGTCTGTATTTCCAACTTTCTACTTGCAAAAGTGCAGCGGAACATCACTTGATGTTGGACTTACAGTTTGGAAACTCATGGAATCAGCAGTGCTATTATGACATGCATGAACATGATGGTAAAATAATGATAAATATTCACATAAATATTCAACCACCTTACTGACTATTAATAGGCAGCGAATTAGGAGTTTGAGGCAAAAGTCGTAGTTAATGTTTCGTTAATAACGAGAATTGGACATTAAAATAAAGTGTTACCCTGTTCTTCATCGACGGTCCACAAACTGTATATTCAGCATTCACACTTACAGTTATGATTAATACCAATTTTCTTCAGTTATGAATCATTTACTAGTGACGAGAAGCAGAGCTCTTCGAAACTCTGAATTTACTGAACCAATTGTTTTGCAAAATTTGTTTTTATATAAGAGACAGCTAGTACTAATCTTAATTGTTTTGTGCCATTAAAAACGTCTATATTATAAAACTGATCCAAGATCTGGTGAAAAAAACCATGTAGACACTGGTTTATGGTTTCACTGAGATCATCCGTTGCGGCGAACCATTAATATTTTGAAATGTTTTGAATACGTTATGATGTAACAAAACCTTGTTTATTGAAATCATGTGCCTTTGGCATTTTAAGACATGCTCCAAGCCACTGGTTCAAAACTAAGATTTCACAAAGGTTTTGAAGCTTCACAAGGCAGTGCTTCGAAATCATCCATCTTTAATCGACACGCCTCCAACTTGGACAATTCCCAATGGTAATTATGTCTTTTTTTATGGTGCTCTTGTGAGTAATTATAATCACTTCGTGACTTGAAGACAACATCCGCTTATCTAGGTTTAATATGTATCGAGCTTCACTCTAATGTATGTTGTGCCTTGCAATGGGAAATTTGTCCAATCTAAAGTCATGTATGAGTAATTTTATTTACAATAAGGAACAGATGGCAAGAAACGCATTCGGCAAGTGAGTCTGTTCTCCTTCACCTGTTCCCTGTCAAGGTTCTGTAGCAGAGCCACTGCCAGTCACATGCAGCATATGGCCACTGCTCGAACTTTAATTACCCAATAAACCCTAGAAATACAACCCTAGAAATGCCAGGCTGCTGATGTTTGAATTTCTTCCGTTTTATTTCAGCTCGTCGCTTCTGACACAATGTCGGATTCACCACATGAGTTGTCCCATGGCTTGGTTTGCGTGGTGAAAACTCGCTGTGATCCAGTGGTATTTTCAAAAGCAACCATGAGCTGTGAGACGATGGAGAGCAATAGCGGGGAGCTGCAAATGAAAAGTGCAGGGGCGGGATTTTGGGAATTGCTTTTTGGTCCTGCTTGTCAGCATCAGCGGAGAGTAGACTTTCTAACACGGCGGCTTTGAAGTTTAGATGCATGTCCTGGAGTGAGTTGAGTCCTGTGTCTCGACCCTCACCTTAGTGGTGCTTTTAATTAGCTTCTTAACAGCGAGTCGTGGTGGGCTCACCCGCCGCACTGCTCTGCAGGCTCCGTAGACCTAAATCACTGCCCCCTGCTGCCAGCCTGACATTCCTCCATGTTTACTCTTGGTTTGTTTCTCTTGAATCTGTTGAGTTTCCTTCATTGCTCAAACTGGTGAGGTTTTCTAGACTGTGGGGATGAACAAGCCTTTTTATTTGATATTTTTTACATTTGCTCTTTATTTTTTCGGGCTTTTCACACCTAGTTAACCCTGGGTCATTCTAAACCCTTGGTAAACAGAATCCTGGGTTATATTACTATAAAGTATTATAAAGGTAAATATAAGACAGCCTCTTCTTCATTCCCCATTTGACATTTCTCTCCTCAAACGCTAAAACAGCTGCATTTCCTGTCCAAAGTACATGAATATGAGCAATGCGATTGGTTGATTGTGGCCAAGCATCTAGTCATAACTTTCTAACACCGTGTCATTTCACAAAGTACAAGTTTGACACTGCAACACCGATGCTAACCCCTTTCTGGAGCAAAGTTTTATAACTCCAGAAAAAGAGCAGTGTTAACCCTGTTGCTGAATTACAAGTGTGAAAACTGTGATTTTTCTGTCACCAAGCAGAATTGTTAAAGTGATTGTGTTCAAACAGGTTTTCTGGACAGTTCCTCAGTTTCCATTGGTCAGTCAAACAGGTAGCCCCACCCTAAACTCACCTCATTGGTTGAACCAGTGTTGCCAGGCGGATTACTCAAACAAATAGAAATGTTTTGACCCCAGTGTTTACACTTTTCAGTTAAATTGACCTACGGATGAGATGGGGAAAAGCATTGTGACATCAAAAGAAATGCAGACTTTACACACTTTTAAAGGGAATATTCCAGGTTAGAGACCCCAGTGAGTCGATGTATAGAAAAATAATGTAGGAACTAGATTTTCTTTAAAATATACTTTAAAATACACTATTAAAGCTTCTGGAGAGAATTTTACTTCCGCATCTGAAAACCGCCAAAACCGGAAGTGACGTAACGAGAGGTAGAGCGGCCCATTCCAACCATAGGAAAACAATGGATCAGTTCGGACGCTGAGGACATTTTAAATGTTTATTTACACTCGTACGACAGACCACAGATAAAATTATGAGCCTACTATGCAGCCAAGATAACAGAAACAGCAGGATTAGACAGAAAACAACGGTCAGAGGAGACATTGAGTTAATGTGAGAGGAGAACAGGGTAGGTGTCTTGGTGAGAGACCAGTGTTAGCTTACAGATATACACACGTTAGCTAACGATATGTAATCAGTTAATAGCAAAGCTAGTATTGGTAATCTATGAGTATTGATACTTACCAGTAACAGAAACTAAGCGTCGTGAGATATCCGACACTATAACGTTATGCGATATAGCGGTTTCTCATCACCGCAGGAGAGAGAGAGATAAACATGTTTTTGTTTCATTATCTGCTCGTGTGGGAAAAGCGAGGCCATGGTCACAGCTGAGGCAAGTCAGTGCTGCAGGGAGTTACATACCGGGTCTTAGTGAAGAATGTGACCCTCACACTTGATGTGCAGTGTCTGACTCTGCACCCAGGCTTTGAGGCTTGCTTTCTGAACCCATATGTGCTACAGATAGCCTATATGCACTTCAGACAGGAGCATAGACCTCTCCAGGTCAGCAGACATGAGTGTGTTTAGGGCAGAGATCATTTATTACTCTGAGCTAAATACTTGTATGTATAAATACATAGTAAATTAAAGATTTGAATGTTAAAACCATCTGAATAATTTTGTTTTTTTAAATTTTTTAATAAGTTGGCTATATTTAAGGTAGGTCAAAAATACATGTAAGTCACACATTTTGATTGGTATAACATAATCAATATTGACAGAATACAGGCAAGTTGTCCGCTGGGCCTATGGCATTCTGAGCAGGAACATCAGGAAGCCCTTACCTGCATGTTCGTGTCAGCCATTAGAAGACAGTTTCCAGAGGAAAGAGGACTTCATAAAGGCTTTGAATGGCCCCATTTTGGTGACAATCAATAAAAAATAATCACAATCACAAATGGTCTTACTGTATAAAACTTGTTTATGAATTTACATCAGATATCAAGCAGATCTGCATTTATGGTTGATTCAATTCAGTTTTATTTATACAGCACTAAATCATAACAAATATTATTTCATAGCACTGTTAATACCTAACTCAAAACACAACATTGCAACTGTTAATATATATGTACTGTAGATGTACCAAACATATACTACCGAAAGAAAAATATGCCATCTGAACATTTAAAAACATTTAACAATCTTTCAGTCTGGGTATCACACTAATGTGTTGTTAACGTGTGTTAAATGGTGAATGCTGTGCTAGATACACGCCAACAGCCTCATCTTGTTGATCCTCTGGAGTGATCTGGAAAGAGGAGCAGATGTAGTGGAAGACAGACAGTGCTGCGTTCTCCTGGAGCCTGTAGTGACCTGCAGTATTCCTCTCTCAGAAGCTTCATGAGGCCTGATGCATATGCTGGGAGAAGCAAGCAAAAGTGTAGATCACATTTACTGCTGACCAGGCTTTTCCACTTGGCCTCCATCACATCTGCATCTCCATTAGGAGTGGAAGCTGCAGTCCAGTAGAGGTGGTTAATAACAGCTGGCCTCCACTGCTTCAGATCTTCACACTTCCTCATTACTTGCAGTGTCTCCCAAAGCCTTATAAACATACCACATGACAAAAAAAAAAAAAGAATTACCAATTAGCTGTGCAAACAATGTTACTAAGCTGTAACCAGACTTGATGGATATAATATTAGCAAACTGAGGTTGACTTACCAGCTATCCCTTCTCATATGCTAATGTTTTTTTTTTTTTTTTAATATAACGTTATTGCTAATGCTTACAAGCTAGCTGCGGTGCTTTATAATAACTTATACACATCTCGTTGTGTCTCATTATTTAAATAAATATGTTCACTGATTTGGTAGTTAGCAAATGTTAAAAAACAAGACACCCACAAGTGCACAGTTGACATTTTCATGGAGCAGCTGACGTATCCGTGAGCATCAGTTGACTGCGGACCCGATGAAACTTCTGTGTGCACGAAGAAACCGCACCAGCTCTGAGTCTCACTTGGTTCTTGCTTCGGCATCCCATGTTGAACTGGGAAGATAATCCTCCAGTGTAAAGTGATCGCTAAGTTACTCACCACTAGGTTTTCTCGACGCAGATGCATTAGTGAAGTCCCGTCTCTTCACCTGCACAAACGCACCCAGCCCCGGAAGATACCATCCTATTTCTTGTTAGGAAACCTGTGGACTCAATGTCCTTACAGGCTGGAGTTAGTACAAACTCCACAAACACAATAATTTACTATGATGATGATAAATTGAAATAAAAATAACTACTGAAAACACATTGACTCGCTCCCGCTCAAAGCAGAGCCAGGCACACGACTCCCTCTCGTGACGTCATATGACGCGATGTTGAAAAAAAAGAGCTGTCAAGAAAATCGTCACTTTTTTCTTCTAAATTTGTGCCCTCACATCTTGTAAAACATTTTCAAATCCTGCATTAACGGTTCATATGGTATTTTCGTACAAGGTTATATATTCATTTGAAAAAAATTTTTAACCTGCAATATGCACTTTAAGCCGTTTTAGAAGTGACCTCAACAATGTCACTAACAGTCAGAGATTTTAATTTGAACTCAAACGTTTTTTTTATCAAATTCTCAAGCTATCTATGTGGGTTCTGCTATCCACAGTCCTTTTATAGCTCTGTATTTTTTGTGTATGTCAACAATTCTCTTTTTGTTGTCTGTATTTAGGGTATTTGGATGTAAAGAGTATTTATACAAATATTTTTATATCAAAATGAATTTGTCTAGAAACATATGAGATGAAGCTTAGATTTAACATCTTTAAGTCTTGTTAGCTATGATTTTTTTTTTTTTTTTTTAATAATTGATTTAGGCTTTTCTTTGCTAAGAATTAAGGTCTAATTGTCAAAGTTGTCAATAATCAGGCAATAATACCTATAAGACAGGAAGTTTTCTATTGGGCAATGAGAACAGAACAGACCAAGGTGTATGTCAGCATACACTTTGGTCTGTTCATGTATGTCAGCATACACCTTGGTCTGTTCATGTATGTCAGCATACACCTTGGTCTTGGGCTCATATCTATTCATTGTGAATGCATTTATTATTTGGTTGAAAAGACCCGGTGAGATTCAGTTACAGTGAGAGAAAATGCAATGCTTTCAGTGTTTTGAGATGTGTGAAAGGATGGAGAGAAAAGCTTGCTAACAGTGTCCTCAGCAGTAGTATTGTGATGTTAACGCAACATTTTCACATAACATTCATGGCCAGCTGGCATTTATCCAGTCAAAGGTGAAATGCTCTATAAAACATAACGGAAAAACATTTCTCAGTTGAGCAAAGCATAATCGGGGCATTGCTGTGGGAGTAATATTTTAAAATACTGTGCGTGCAGAAGGAGCATATCATGCTAAATTTGCCCTTTAGTTAGGTCTACTAGCTCTCAGCATCTGTTCAGCTGTATAACCACGCACTACACCTTGGTCTGTTCTGCTCTCATTTACTAGAATGGTTGTCACAATACTGACCTGATGAGGCCTCAGGAGGATCATGCTTAGTGGACTGCCCATCTCTCACTACACAGCGAAATCATGTCAAGTAAACACAGTTGTGTTTGTAGATTCAGCCACGTTCAGGTCATCTAGAGTTTTTTTGTTTATGCAGAATAAGGTGAGCTTGTCAATCAGGTTTTTTTATTTATTTATTTTTTTTTTAAGAAATTAATACTATTAATTTCTTTATTCAGCAAGGATGCATTAAATTGATCAAAAGTGACAGTAAAGACTTTTACATCGTTATAAAAGCTTACTATTTTAAACAAATGCCGTGTTTTAACTTCCTATTTATCAAATTTTCCTGAAAAAAGTATTACAGTTTCCCCAAAATATTAAGCAGCACAACTGTTGTCAACACTGGTAATAATATGAAATGTTTCTTGAGCAGCCAATCAGCGTATTCTGGTCGATCATATGACACTAAAGGCCGGGACACTCCAAGCCGACTTCAAAGAACTAGCGGCGATGAAAGCCAACAGTGTTGTCGCCTCGCGTCGGCAGTGTCGGACCAAAAAGCTGCGGTCGAACACACCGCACAGACTACAGCTGACGACAAACTAACACGTGCGTCCTGCACATGTGTGAGAGGAGTTAACTGTCATCAGCAGCTATCAATAGTATATACTCGTGAGTATATACCGAGGAGAAACTGAAACAAAGATACACGAGATAAACGCATATATACGAAACGTAAACAAATCAGCACTTGCTTACCATTTTGAATATCAGTAACGCTGATAACTTTAATCATTTTAAGCGGCTCATGTTGTTATGAAAACATTCACGTATTAGAATGATTGGGAAAGATCACGTAACATTTAAACAGCCTTCTGTCTGTACTGCCCTCATTTATGTGCTCGTTTTCATCACTTTCACTATAATTCTCGGGCACTGACTTGTTCGCTAAACTGAACATCCAATCAGAGTTCTCCCTCTCGCCGACAGTCCTGACGGGTCCAATGCTGATTCAACATGTTGAATCGGGCAAACTGCTGCCGATGTGAGCCCGACGAGATCCGACGAGTGGAACACGCCAAACAAACTAGCCCGACCGTCGCTCGCCGTCGGCTTTGTTAATGTCTTGAGTAATGTCTGCTGAAAATTCACAGGAATATTTTACCCTCTAATATATATATATATATATATATATATATATATATATATATATATATATATATATGAGTAATAATACATATTTGAATTGTAATAATATTTTGTAATATTACTTTATTGTATTTTTGATAAATTAATGCCTGGATAAGCATTAAATAATTCTTTACATTATTCAAACAATGTTAATTTGTTTTAAATTTATAGTAATTGATTACTCATTTTCTTTTTTATTGCTAGAATACATGTAATATCTGTAATAATGATTTCACATTTCTTCTTGCAAAAACTGTAAATACAAATGGCTTCTTTTGAGAGGCCTTAAAGGGGTCATATGACGTTGCTAAAAAGAACATTATTTTGTGTATTTGGTGTAATGCAATGTGTTTATGCGGTTTAAGGTTCAAAAAACACATTATTTTCCACATGCTGTACATTATTGTTGCTTCTCTATGCTCTGCCTTTCTGAAACACGCCGATTTTTACAAAGCTCATTGTTCTGAGAAGCGAGGCGTGCTCTGATTGGCCAGCTATCCAGTGCGTTGTGATTGGCCGAATACCTCAAGCGTGTAACGGAAATGTTACGCCCCTTACCGTACGCCCCTTGACACAAAAACAATAAAACCCATTACAAACGAGGCATTTGTTGCATCCAGTGGGGACATAATTACTGATTATAATGACTTATACTGTCTTTTTACATTACCATGTCTCCATTTGTGATCGGAGAAACGACAAAGAACAAGCACTACTCTACACAGCTCAAAACTCGCGTTTGAATAGTCAGTGACAAATTATTTAAATATGAAAACATACATACAAGCTGTGAGTCAGAAGCGCCAGACTGTCCTTGCAAAGTTGGAATTGCCCCACTTTATAGAAACAGTCTTTGAGCATAGCTGGCAGGTACTATTCCAGGTTCAGGAAATAGTCCTCAGTAAAATGTGCTGCACACAGTCTAATATTTGGGTTGAACTGTTCTGGAACAGTGTTGTAAATACAACTTAACCACTGATTTCTAGTTGTGTCCTCTTTTGGAAGCCCAAACAAAGTAGTTTCGCTTTCACAATGAAACACAGCGTCTCCAGGACATGGCGCCGGTGGCAGCAACAATACTACAGCAAGAATAAAAGCCCCACCCTCTTTCTTTGCATGTACATTTGGGCGGTGTTTTGCAAATCTTCCCACACCGTGATGTAGACATGTGGGGGCGTGTTTGAATGAGCCGTTTTAGGGGGGCATGGCAGAGTCTTAACTTTTATAAAGAATATCTCTTTGGTTTTGAGACTTTAGTCTTTGCAACTTCAGGGATCTTATCTATGCACAAACAGCTTGTAACTGTTGTAACTTGAAATTGCATAATAAGACCCCTTTAAATGGAAAAAGATGGTTTTGACACCAACAGTATCTACCATCAGGGCCTAACTGGATCATGCTAACCAGCCATAAAACCGGCATGTGTTAAATCACAAATCAGACCCAAATGGTATGTCACTGTTCCCCTGTTCTTCTTTAATTCCTTCATCTCTTCTCACCTCACCATTGTTGTCTTCAGCATCATAAAATGTTATTTTTCTCACTTGAAAGTGTGATTTGTTATTTTGCTGGTGGCATACGATTAGTCTTGCTGCAACTGCAAACGATAACACCAATCCGGTAGACTTGCATAATAACAGTTGAAAAAAAAAACCCAGTATCGTATGTGGAAATGCCTTACTACTGTGAGAACAGAGACTAGGTGTGTGTGTGTGTGTCTGTATGTGTGGGAAATGGACAGAAAGCAATGTTGCTTTGGGATGTGTGTGTGTGTTTAGCTAGCAGCTGCTTATTTGGTTTCGCTGTGACTGATTCTCCAGCGAGACAGCATATGTAAATAGATATGTGTGACTTCAGACTGCCTGTTCCCATATCTCCATCTGTCCATCTCCATGGCTCTGTTTGGATCCTGGAGAGCGTTGCTAGCGATTTCCTCTCGTCTAGTGTGTTTCCGTGGGTGTTCTTTGTGAATGCATGCATAAAAATATGTTTAAAAAATGTATTAAAATTAAAATACTGTCTCGTTTGCATCCACCCACCAATGACTCAAGGAAAAATGACTGGGGGCCCTTTGAGTTAGAGGTAACACTATAGAGACTTGAGTTCAGGTCATTTAGATTTAGAGACCAAAATAGACTTGACGCAGACACATTTCATGCTAATTGACAGGCCTTTCTACTGTGAGAATGTCAATACAAAAGTTCATTTTGTTGAAGAGTGGTATTTTTTAAGTGATATAACTTAAAATAGGTAAAACAAAGCATAGGCATTCAAGGAGGGACCAATTGTAAATACTGAGACTTTAAGATGGGCTATTTTGACTAGAAACCACGGAGAACGTCCTGGCACTTTGCTGAAAACCACTCAGAACATCTAAGAACCCACTCTGACATCGATGTGGCCAATTTTGCCAAACATCAGATGGACTCCACTCACACCACTCACAGTTATATCAGGAAATGTTTCTGTGGCTTCTCAGAAGGCAGAGTTTCTCCCCACTTCTCTTTCCCTTTATCGATCTCTAATTAGTTTAATTTTCCACTGAGAAACCTTTCACTTGTTCTTTGGGTAGAAACTGATAGATTGAATGCTGTGGCCCCCACTGACTTGAAGATTGCTGTGATTTACTGTAGCACATGCTCAGAGGGACGTCATCTCTCTAGTTTTCAAACTGACACTTGCAAACACTGAATGTGTTTTTAAAAAGGCATTTCTTGCTTATCTGTAAGACATCTAGTTACCATTATGTAGACCTAGGGCTGCACAGTTACATAAATGTTGATTATTTCCCTTGATATTGTAATCACACTTATTGTTGCTTGAATAGAATTTACCATAAAATATTTAGTTTTCCCTTATACAGAAATTTACTATGGAAACTATAGTTTTTGCTTAAGTAACATAGGTATTACTAGCCTAGTTATTTATTGCTATAAACTGACTTGTTAAGTACCAGAATAAGAAAAAATAGTAAAAGAAAGTGGATAAATGTGAGCAAATTAATATATGCAAATGTAAATGATATAAGAAATCAGTTATGTTTTAAATAATTAAACTTCATTTTGTGAAAAAGACAGTAAAAACAATAATATTGTGAAATATTGGCACAATTTAAAGTTACTGTTTCCTATTTAATGTAATTTATTCATGTGATGGCAAACTTGAATTTTCAACATTGTTTCTCCAGTTTTTAGTGTCACACGATCCTTCAGAAGTCATTCTAATATGCTGATGGTGCTCAAGACACATTTCTGATTATTGTCAGTTGTGTAAACTGTTGTGCTGCTTAATTATTTTTTTTTGTGGAAACAGTGCTACATTTTTTTTGTTCGAGATTCTTTGAATAGAAAGATGAAAAGAACAAGCTGAGAACAATTTTTTGATTGACATTGGTCTTTTAGTGGCATAAAAACTTCAAAAACAATCAGATTTTGATTAAATCACAGAAAGCAAAATCAGTTTAACTAGCCTACTTCTTTAAGGAGCAATGTAGTAGTGTTGAATTTCATCCATTTCTGCCTGACCAGACTTTAGTTTTTACCGCCTTCGTGCGTCATAAGTTTCATAAATCCCTTTTTTCATCAGCATGCTAGGTGCAGTGCATGCTCCAAGATGTTACCAGCTAACATTTGTGTTTGTTTCATACGAGCGAGGCCTCAAGCGCTCATCTGATTGGCATCCCATCGACTTGAGCATCTTATAGACCATTCTACAGCAGGTCTTCTCAATCCTGCTCCTGGCAGCCCTCCAGCACTGCACATTTTAGGGGCCTAACTAATCTGAAACACCACATTCAGGTCAAGTAGAACCCCATAACGAGAAATTCTAATTATGTCGTGTCATAAATAAGGAAGAAATCCTAAAACGTGCAGTGTTGTAATTGTTGGGATTGATAAGCAATGTTACAGTGTTCACCACGCATCTATATTTAACATTTTTTAAAAGAAAGCAGCTTGGCAGAGTGTTGGTATCCACAGCTTCCTGCATTATGGTGTTTTTAAATCAAAGTCGCTTTGCTCCTAGATGGAGTGCAATATCAGAGACAAAAGATTAGTATAGTAGGAGACGGGAAAGAATAAATACACTAGTCACTGTACGACATGAGCGTAATTTCACATCAGTCCAGATACCCGCGGATGCCTTTTAGAAAGAGCTACTTTGAATGCAAAATGACTGTCACACTTGACAAATTAGCCTTTAAGAGGACAAGTCTTTGTAAAGAAAATTCAAGTAAATCTGAGTACAGGTGCACTTGCAAGCTGAGAATGCAGTAAAACGCTGGTAACCCCACTGATATGAAAATGGAACAAAACAGCTTTTTGAAAAAGTCTATTAACCTCCAGACAGGCTTTCTGTCTATGAGCTATACTTCTGGCTGTAAGTTCTAAACTGGCTGTTCTTGCTCAGAATATTACGACTTGCAGCCGCTTCCTGTGACTGAGGAGTTCAGTAGGTCTCAATCCACAGCTATTGACCTGCAGCAGCTGTATTGACACAGGAAGTGCTGCAGGTGCAAGGATGAGCTCTGCCCAAACTGGGCTCCAGCCAATGAGATCCAAATGCCGCAACTTCTTATTTAGTATTCCGACGGTCTGTCTGGGCAGTTACTCTGTAAAGTCTGTGAATGCACTGCCAGACAGACTTCTCATTTGGATTTGGTGATGACTGTCTCAGGAGTGTCTACTTCCACTTAGCCTTAACCTGTTTCTCAACCTCATTGAGCTGAGCGAATATGTAACTGTAATATGTAATGGGATTCTGGAATTTTTCAGTTAAACTTTTTAGATGGTAACCTTAAAAATCCTTGCATTTAAGGTTTATCCTTGTCATTAAATGTTACTATGGGTGAGTTAATGAGGTAATATACCCTCGTCGTTCTTTGGTAGATTGGACTTTCTATTTTTGCTACAGGCAAGTTGACTTTTTCATACATGTTTGTTATAACCCTCAGAATGACAGATGCGTGGTCATCATGAAGCATGACCGTTGTAGTCTGACTCTCGAATGAGTTAATCTTTTGAGCTGGTTCTTTTAGCAAATCATAATTGTAGAGTGCAACCAGTGGAATCAACTTGGCAAATATATGAATCTTTTGAGATGATACTTTTTAAAAAATAAAATATCATAGATGGCAACCAGTGGAGTCAGATGGCTGAACAAATGAATCTTTTAAGACGGTTCTTTTTTGGTAAATCCAAGTCATGCAGAACAACTGATTTTTTTTTTTTTTTTGGGACCAGTTCTTTTTAGTGAATCAAAATCATACAGCATGGCCAGTGTATTCTGATTCCCTGAAATGTTTTTTTAATTTTTTATTTTTTGAGCTGGTTCTTTTTAGTAAAACAAAATCATGCATCACGAACAGTTTTTGAGCCACTGAATCTAAAGCATAAAACGTGACCATTGTAGACAAATTCTTTAACAAATGACTCTCATGAGCTGGTTCTGTTCAGTGAATCATCATCATAATAATAATAATAATAATAATAATAATTATATATATATATATATATATATATATATATATATAAAATCATTATTATATATACCTGTATAAATAATATTCTTCAGTTTTAGTAATTTTAGTTCTTAAACTTATTTTCATATAATATTTATATTTTACTATTATGTGATTTATATTTTATTATTATATTTATTTCAGCTTTAAATGACTGAAATTTCAATTTTTAAAAGCTTTACTGCAGTTTTAGTTAACAATAACAACCTTGAAAAAAATTAATTGAATGAGTTTTTGGTTTAATTAGTATTTTTATTATGTATATTTTGGGCCAGTTTTTGGATTGCATTGCTGCTCGCAAGTTTAGTGTAGCATTGTGGCCATACATGAGGTTTGTTCAGGGTTCAGTGCATCAGCCATTCCAGCTCCTTGCACGTCGGTGGCGCTATGATAAGACCAAATAAGACCATTGTATTTTTCACAAAGTGCTAGTCTACAGTAGCACATCCATCTTTGGCTCATTGTTCCATACATTGTGGAAAGAATGTGTGATACTTCCTCCACTCTGTATGGCTGCCACTGTGCGAGTTTGGACTCCCTCATTAAATCCAGGGCTAGGAAATTAAATGCATTCATTGTGAGTGCTAAGAAAGGATGAATGGCCTTGCAGTAGAGTGGCGAGTGACTTCCCTGCTCGACACAAACAGGGTTTGTCTTTGTCTTGATGCTTGGTTGGGGCAGTGCGCCAGGATGCTAATGAGGCTAGTGGAGGAGCTAGGCTGAGGCCCAGACAGCCGCGGCACATTCCAGCCACGTACCTAAGCAGTGAGGGAATGTCTGATTAACGCAGGAGCTGCCGAAAGCACGGGGAAGCTAAAAGCTAGTTCGTATGGAGTGGCGTCTTCTCTCAGTATACTCACGAGATGCTAATCAAAGAGCTAGTGCTCTTTGAGGAGAGAGGCAAAGAAACTAATTAATTTGAACGCCCATAAATTACTTAGCCTTGGGTAAAAAAAGAGTTAGCTCAGCAAGAGGATCATCATGTTTGGCTGTTAATGACAACAAATCATTTTTCAGCCACATAGAGCAGTTTTTCACAGGAAAACATTTCAGGAAAATATGGGAAACTCACGTTTTTGTACCACATATGGCAGCGAGATTGCGTTAACCATTGGTGGCAGGCGACAACTGACCACAAACAGAATGTTACACAGTCACAGTGTGGATGCCTGCAGCTGTGTGTGTGTATAAAAATATGTGGATGATGTGCTAAACTGCATTTGGGATGCAGTCGTTTTGATTTTGGTTTACTGACATGCAGTATGACTTCATTGTAGGGGTGTCCCCGACTAAGGATTTTCATAGTCGAATCGGAATTTTCGAATCTTGCCGATAGTCGACTGATAGTCGAATCATATGTTTGGGAGTGGGGCAAAATACATTACCAAGAGTCAAGTCAGACATTCGACAGTCATAATTACTGACGTTAACACAGGGAAAATGTGTAACTGATGCCTCGCAGATACAAAAATAATGTTTTATGTTTTGATTAAAAGATAGTTAACATTAAACGTCAGCGAAACCCTAAGAATTCACAACACTTTTTACAATAGTGCTCTCCTTATAACGTTATGTATATGACAGTAGGTAATGTTCTGCATTTCTGTTTTGAGCTGTGCGCGCTGAAGATGACAAGTTGAATGAAGCATTTGAGAGCAGGTTTTTAATCAATGGGATTTAACTCATCATTTATCTCATATAGAATACGCTTCGTTATTTATACAACATACCATTAACATTACAACTTATAGGCTATCTTCACAAAATACCCCGAATGAATGCCCATGAACGTGTCTGCGCGGCTCTGAATGAACTCCTTTTGCGGAAGCGTTCTTCACGCAACAATGTGCAGAAACACGGCAGCTAAACTCTACAAATTCACAGCGTTTTATTATAATGTAATGTATATGACAGTCCCGGTCATAGTTATTAATATTCTGCATTGTTGTTTGTCCTGCTCGCACTGCATGCTGAAGAGATAATCACCGTAGTAGCCTACTACAATGAAGCGCTTTACTAGCTCAACCAAATGCATCTTATACGAGATAAATAATATACATGATATATATAAAGCGGCTGAAATGTTTTGAAATCACTTGTACCCTACCTGATTGAAAAAATCCATTCTTTCACTCTGCCTGTGTCAGTTTGAGTCTTGTTAAAGATTTAAATCCCTGCCGCCAAGATGTGGCTATGTCGGTCACGGATTATGGAAAGTGAAACTTAACTGAAATCTATAGGGGTGGTTGGATTTATTCACGCACGTTAAAATATTTATTTAAAGCTTCTTTCTTTTCAGATTCTTATTTACAGCATTATCTTAATAGGCTGTATATTAACTTATTGGGAGAAAACCGTAGTTCTATGTGAAATCAGACATTGAGCACCTCCATATAGCCAAAATGGCATGATTATAACACCCTGCGAATATTCGACTGTGAGATTGGGAGTCGAATCAGGCTCCTCCTATCAAAGCATCGAATCGTCGACTATTCGGAGTCACCCTTACTTCATTGCATCTGTTGAATTTATGATACTAAAGTGTCTCACAACATTACACATGCAACACTGTCAAGCGTTTTGTCTGTGTAACATAGTAGCTGCCAGTGCACTTGTTTTCTGGTAACATCTTTAAAACAAGAAAGAAAAAAAGATATTTTTTTCACAGAAAATATATGGCCAATTAAATTTTATTCTTGTTTTAAGCATAAACCTCCATGAATGTTATGCTTATAATAAAAAGGCATTTAGAAAAATAAACTTCAATAAAATTCAACATATGAAGAGTTCATTTGTAAAAACAGATAACTCCATTTTTAACAGTTCTCAGAAATCATGTTTTTTCATTGTGCATTCCAATTAATCTCAATCAAACTGCAGTTGGGTTATTTTGACTAGGTTAAAAAATAACTAAAAAAAAAAAAAAAACAGCTAACACAATAAAACACAATAAAAACATACCAATAAAAAACATGATTTTTGAAAATGTTAAAAAACGTAGTTATCTGTTTTTGCAAAAAAACTCTTCATATATTATCTGAAAACAGGTCAAATTATCTTACAATCTGAAATGTATCCTTTATCAAATAAAATAAATATATAAATATAATTACTGTATATAAATCTTTTTGCTAAAAAAATTCAGGTGAATAAAGTGTGTATTTAAATTTTGTTCAGTATGTATTTATTTATTTTACACTTCAGGAATTTTCTACCAATATTAAAGGTAGGTCTCAAAGTGTGGCACAAGAACTCAATTTAAAGACAAGGTGGTGAGGGATGTCACAAACCTCACGAGAACATGTCTGGAGAGAAGAATCTAATTTATAAAAAATAAAACTCAGAAGGCAAGTTGAGGTTCAGATAGGATGCACATTTCAAAGTGGGACACACATTAAATATCCCTTGGCAAGGTAGTGCTAACCTGGAAGCATTGTTAAACAAATTGTCTCTCTCTAACATTACTGCTCTAGATAAATCTGAAACATCCCCCTGATCCTCTGACAACATCCTATTTGTCTCGTCCCTGCTCTTTTCTCAGTGGTAGAACCCCAGCTAACTAGCAAGCTCCTTACAACCTCTGAAGACACAACATTTTGTGGTACAGATTAAATCTGTACTGTTTTCAGCAGATCCATGGCGTCAGATTTAGTTCTTTGATCTGTATCATTGCTTCTGGGTTTCAGTTGAGGTGTAGTTACATCTTTAGCAAAAAAGTTTTTGGTGTTCCCAAAGCAAAACATGATAATACTGTCTGTTTGATGCTATAGGGAGATTTTTTTTTTTTCTCTGGTATATTTCTCTTTTTTTTTCTGTAGCTTTAAAAATATTTTATTCCCTTTGTTGATCCATTTTGCAAGAAGGTAAGAGTACTGGGATTCAGTCATGCTTTTAGAAACAGTTTAATAAACTAGAAATTAATATTCGTTAACATATTTTAGACACTGAATTGCAAGGTACTATCTGTTTTGTCGTTGGCTACAAAATAGTTTCAGCGAAAGTCAGCATAAATTAAACTGTTGTGGATCTTTGCGCAACACACAGAGGTGTTTTTTCTAAACGACTCGGGTAAGTGATTCAATGACTGCATCTGAAATCGCATACTTTACTACTATTATACTTTTTAATGGTTATTTCTTGAATGATTCAGTTTTGAGCTTTTTTCCTTTTGAACTAATCATTTGAGTGAACAATTCAATGATTCACATTTAGACAGTCACTTCCTGTGTGAACCAGTATTTTTGAATGATGAGTCACTCTTAAAGAGTTAAGGGCTTTTCACACTGAACGAAGAAATTTGGCGCAAATGTTCGGCACAATGAGGCTTTTGAATCGAAACAATAGATCCCTATGGGGCTATTCACACCAGGCGCGATCATTCGAGGAAAAATGCATTGTTGGTCGGCGCCTCCTAGCGTACAGGTGTGAATTAGCAGAATGTGATCAATCGTTTCGCGCTTGGTTTGAAAGCAACATTCGTCTGCGATTCGCCTCACTTTTCCGCATCGCGCTCAGTGTGAAACGGCCTTTACTTGATTTCATTCTGAAATGATTCAGTGTTTCAAATAAATCAGATGAATCAGTGATGAATGAATCAGTGACTTACTCATTAAGATACAGGAAAAATCCCCACCACTTATCACAAACATTTTTAAAATGGATTGTACATAGTATTAAAACATATATTACATTAAAATGTTATTTCATTAAGTGATTTAAGTAAGGCCCATCCTTCTGCTACAAGATATACTGTCATGCAATCAGCAACAGAACATTCTCTGTGTAATACCATCTGTTGACAGTAAATTGGTTAAAAGCATATTGGGAAAAAAAAGAAGAGGTTTGAAATCTGATTCTTCATCCGCAGGTTTGAAGCTATTGATAGCCTGAATGCGTCAGGATTCATTGGTATGTCCTTAGAGGGCTCAGACAAGCCAATTCTTCAAAATTTTAATGAAGGCTAATAACAGCCTAACTCTCCAACGGGAATTTGTTCACATTAATAAACAAAACAAGCGGATGAGCCTGCACACACAAAAGCCTTCATGCTCTCTAGCCAAGGGGCTTTCAGCCCTGGCAGTGGCTCAAGCCCGATGTTTTCTCTGTGTTGTGTTGCTGTGCCAAATTATATTGTAATTACTTATTGGAGGCAGTTATGACGAGGCTGAGGCGAGGGGTTTGTGGGACTAGAGAAGAAGACTTGATTGTTGTTGTTCAGTCATGATGGTAAATCGTTTGTGCTTGGCTTTAAGATGATGTGTACTGATGGAAAGAAAAGCTGGGCGTTCCACGTTTCTCTCAGGATCTTCTGAGAACGTCTCAAATGTCTTTGGCTTTGGTAGGAGAGAAGTAATTGCCTAAATAAGGTCTCAGTTTGTCAGCTTTGGTATATTTTCCCGCTCCTACAGAAACGGATCCCTGTGCTGAGCTGTTAGCGAATGGCGTAAATGAAACCTACTGGGACAAAAGCTCTGGGAAGATTCTCGCCGCCTTTTGTTCTGGCTCACATGAGTAATAGAGATCGGATTTGCAAGGAATGTAATGATTCTGGTTCTGAGTCAGATTCCAGTCAGCAATTATGTGATTCTGATTCTTTAAGTATTCCATTAATGAGTCTTTTAGTGTTTTTGAGTAGTGAGATGTCTCTAATGAAACCTAACTATATGCTAAACAATATTTTTGGTGCTTGTAGTTTAGTAAGTGTGAGTCGTTTCTCTGATTCAGACATGGATTGATTATAATGGGAATGATTTTGTTTTGACACTTCTGGTATTGGTATACTGTAACATAGGTTGCTTACAATTACTAAGTGATGTAACAGGAAAGGTATGCAGTTGTGAATATAATTTCACAGTATTTATAATTTGTTACTGTTTTGAATTTTGTCTTAAGCTTACATAATGTAAAGCTGACACTGTATCTACCCAAGGCTGAATGTATTTGATAAAAAAAAAAAAAAAAAAAAAGAATTTTGGTGCTCAAGACATTTCTTCTTATTACCAATGTTGAAAACAGTTGTGCTGCTTTATATTTTTGTGGAAACTGATACATTTTTTTTTTGGATTCTTTGATGAATAGAAAGTTCAAAACAACATTTATTTAAAGTATAATTTTTTTGTAACATTATACATTTCTTCACTGCCACTTTTAATCAATTTAATTGGTCCATGCTGAATAAAAGTATTAATGACTTTCAAAAAAAGTGTTTCACAGTATTTAATAATAACTCACAGAGACCTTTAGGTCGGCTACAAGAAAACTTATATTTAAACACAGGGAAATGTCTATTATGCAAGCACAGATGATTTTGAAATAAAAAATACAAGCAACCAATTTGTTGTACTAGCCAGATGTAAAACTATCCCCATTTGTCCGTTGTTGGGGCAGGCCCAGAGGTGGCAGTAATGAGGCAGTCAGCTATGAGGGTCACCTTTATGTTATAGTTATTGTCAAAGCCATTGCCTGCGTGGTTTCTCTCCCCTCTGCCCCGTCTGCTTTGAGTTGGCTCAAGTCAGCAGCATGTGACTGGGATTTGTGGACTGCCCACAGCTGCCCGCTCTTTCTCACCCTACACGGCTAATGTGAGGGACCACAGCAGATGTGCCGAGGTGCTCAGGCTGTGGCACATTAAGCTGCTGCCCTGAGGTCACAAATGTGCTGCGTATGAAATGTAATGTGGAACTGAAATTAGTTGCAGGCTGAGAAGTTTAAGAAGTCCCTGATGGATTAGAATAATAGTTTGGAATAGTTACAGAAAGATTAAAGTATTAGTTGACCCTGTATTCAAGGCCTAACAGGAAATTTGTGAACTTTCATGAACTGTTTTTGAAAATTTTTTGAATGGGACTGGTTTAGAAATTGATATGTTTTTTTCAGCCAGTGGTGATTTTTAAAAAGAAGGGTGAGCACTTGTCAGTGTACTTGCATTAATTGCGATTAATCACATTCAAAATAAAAGATTGTTTTTACATAATATGTGTTTACTGTGTATATTATTTATATATATATATATATATATATATATATATATATATATATATATATATATATATATACACATATATATATATATATATATATACATATATATACATATACATATATATATATATATATATATATATATATATATACATACATACATACATATATATATATATATATATATATATATATATATATATATATATATATATATATATATATATATATATATACACACACACATACATGTATATATTTTAAAAATATTTGTTTACATATATATATATATATATATATATATATATATATATATGAATATTTTTCTATTTGTTTCTAACTATTTATTATTATTATTATTATGTGTCTGTTAATAATTGTGTCCGTATCTGTTAATATTTAATAATTGCAACAACTACTGATATCATTTTTAAGTTTTGTCCATATTATTGTTAGTATAATTTTTTTTTGTTATTCTATTCATTTCAAAGTATCATTTTATGTACTGTGAATGAATAAATGAATAAATAAATTGTTCATAAAATACTTTTATTAAAATAATATTAGTAATAAGTAATAATGACAAGGCTGGCAGTGTATTTGCAACTATTAAGCATGCCCAGTTATCTTCCACAGTTTAATTGGTCGTTGCTGATAAATTGGTCTGTTGCAGTGTTTTGTGTTGTAAATCTTCAGGCAGTATTGATGATTGATTGGTGGAGGTGATGGGTGTGTGTCCTTGGAGATGTCGTGCGTGAGAGCGGCGTGTCTTGAAAAGAGGCTTGATTGCTTTGGCGAATGTTGTCTGGCTAAAGAGCCAGTGGTGGAAATATATGGGGTTGTGCAATCTGGCACTTTTCACTCTGCACAAACAGAAATCAGATCACAGGGGCTCACATGATGAAACAGAGCCCCAAATAACACACGGCTGCTTAATTAGGCTGCCGGGCCAGGGGGTCCTCGTACGTCTGCCTGCAGCCACATTAACCTCCCCTGAGGATTGAGGAGTCCTATTGTAATGCACATTTTAGTGTCAACAAATTGTGGATCAAATGTTGTCCAAATGAAATGTTATTGCCCTGGAGGCTTTTAAATATACGACCAGACGCTTTTAATAATTCATGCACAGAGACTTGTCAGGTTAAGCAGGAAGCACGTATCCCTGGCCGTCAAAGGTTTTTAATGAGAGGAAGTCATGGACTTGCATCAAGACTGATAAGTTGTTTTGCTTCTCTGCAGCGGGCTGCACGTTTGATGAGGACTCCGACCCCAGCCTGTGCGAGTTCAGTCAAGGGGAGGAGGATGACTTTGATTGGCAGCTGTTCCGCGCTCACGCCTCGCCACACTCCACCTCTGATCTCCTGCGCGGTAAGTCTGCCCAGCATTGCCCATTCTTATTCTGCCAGTTTATTTCACACTGTGTCGCAAACCGTTTCACACCGTGGACCTGTCCATCTCGGATGGCCTCCTACTGGCCTCATCAGAGTGACAGCTGGAAGGACGGCCCCCATCACAGCATGCTGTTTATTTATTTATTTTTTGTTTGTACTTGTAGTTTTGTAAAAAAAAAAAAAAAAACAAAAAAAAAAATGGGGAGAAGTTTTATTTGTGAAAAGTTTCAAGTGTAAGATGTGTTGATATCAGCACATGCGTTTATATTTCATCATATCTGCCGACAACCTTGTCAATATTTAATAGTTATTTGATGTCCTATTCTTCTTCTTCTTCTTCTTCTTCTTATTATTATTATTATTATTATTATTATTATTATTATTATAATAATATGATTTTTTTATTATAATAACTTATTTTATTAAAAATAAAGTAAAACGTGTAGAGTAAGTGAAAAAAGTAACAATGAACAGATCTAATAAAAAAAATTGCTTTGATACTATTCGCAAGTGGTACGTTTTCACAAAACTACAAAAATGCAGATTTAATGCTTATTTGTAACAGTCACAAAGTACCTTTTGCTACACTTACTGTAATCTAAAGAAAAATCAATACTGAGTTTTTATCAAGAAAAAACAATTTAATTTTTGTTTTAAAATATTGTTTATATAATATATATATCATATTTTATTGTTTTTAGAATCTATTATTATTATTATTATTATTATTATTATTACCTGTGCACACTTTGCCAATTAATATAATCTTATATATCAATATTATCAATATTATTATATTATATATCATTATATGAATATTATTTATTAAATAAGTGAGGTATTTATGTTATTAAAATTCTTAAAATAAAAGTATAAAAATGTTATTTCAGCATTTCATATTCCATGTTTATTATTATTATTAATAAAATAACTAAAAAAAAAAATAAAATAATAATAAGCACCCATAACAAACCCATCCATCTTGTATACCTTGCTTCTGGCAGCTGCCCATCTTTCTTGTTTTATTTGTAGTTTTATACAAATTTGGAGAATGTTTCATATATGTAAAATGTGTTGATATCATCAAATCAGGAACTACCGGGAACATGTAGCCGATATTCAAATTTTGTCGATAGGTTGCTTCAGGAAATGAATAGAATTCCCCTGGCACGGATGCAATCACTACATGTGGTCACATTAGGGATGGCTCGATACCATGATTTTGGCTTCGGTACGATACCAGAATGTAATACCTCGATATCGATACTAAATCGATACCATAAGTGACAAATAACCAGCCTCAAAAGATAAGTGAATTGAAAACAATTTTATTAAAATAGTAGTAGTAGTAATAATAATAATAATAAATATCTTAATACCTTTGTATCAAACTGTAACAAAAAACCTACAGGTAACGTAGGTTACATTATGATGTTGGAGAAAAAATATATATAACTTAAGTAATACAATGAAAATATATTCAAATCTTCTTATCTTTTCAGTGCAAACACATAGTACATCTCAAAATGTAATGAAAAACCTACCGGGAACATATGTTACATTTTGACTGAGTTTGAAGGGGAAAAAATACAACTGAAGTAATGCAATTAATGCAACAAATGTTGCTTTATTGTAAAGTGTTATTCTAACAATCAAAGTAATATTGAAAATCACGTTATTATTTCTCTCTCTCTCAGATATAAATCTCACTCTCTCGGCTGCTTCATATTAGCCGTAGGCAGCGCGGCAGAAACATTCATTTTATATCATTGATACTAAAAATTAATATAGCAAAACTCTTGCTTAATTCAAATTCAATTAATATTTGATTGTATGAAATGCAAGTGCATACATTATGTGACCAGAACTTCACTGGTTCTAGCCTGTCACACATGCACATTTGAACTTACTGTATCGCATCTGTATGTGCGTTGATCAGTTGTAAATAAAAGTTCAAATTAAATCTGAATTTATGAATGATTCACTCACCTGTCGATCTCTTAATTCTCTGAAAAGATCAGGATGAGCAAGCGACAAATGCTTAAAAAGGTTTGATGTCTTGCCTCTGGTAACACATGATTTATAGCAACGCTTGCATACAGGTGCAGTAAGGTCAGTTTGTTCACGTTTGTCATCTGTTTTGTAATGCCATATTTCACTTCTGCTGTTCTCTATATTAATTTCGGGTGCGTTGATAGAGTTTCATCTGTTTGATCCATCACGTTGTTCTGTTGTCACATTTACCGGTTGCGCAGCAATTTGGGAAGCACTGCCACCTACAGGTGCACTTCGCAACAGCAGCGCATGAAATACCGAATTGAGCAAAATTATGATATCGTACCGTTTGAAATATAATATATACCGGTATTTTTCCAGTACCGGTATACCGCGCATCCCTAGGTCACATGCAAATCAACGTTGTCCAGTCAAAACAAGCAGGTGCAATAAGAAAGGTAAAGAGTCTGATCGATAAGCGTGCATCAGCAGGTCTCATCTCCTGATGTCTTACTCTGTTTGTGTCAAAAGGCGAAACAGAAGTGATTAGGAGTTTGGTCCCGCCTGAAACGAATCAATTCCGTCAATCAATGAGTTCTTTGAAATGTAGCCCATCCCGAACGGGAAGTGTCAGAGAGATGTGCACGGCCTGCTGGGAAGGGGCTTTTATTGAGAGCTATTGTTGAAACTAGATCAAAACAAGCAGAGGGAGGCAAGAAAGTGCAGAACTAGTAATTGGATTAGGCAGACACCGGTGGTAAGTCAGTGAAAGAGACAGATGGATCGCAAGGACTTCGATGCAAGGAGAGATGGGATGCCGATGACACAATGAAACAGATAAAAACTAGGTAAAGTTCTCAGCGATGAAGTAAAACACAGGAGACCTGGATAAGAGAGGCTTGTGAAAAATATCTTAGGGGGAATGTGAGCCAAGCACTATAATCTACACCAGTTTGAATGGAAGGTCAAAGACTACCAGAGGAATAAGAATTTACAGAGAGAGCCGACTGTCCTTAATCTTTATGAGTAGACATCCACAAATGTAGCAGTACATTTGTAATAAAATAATAATAGTGTGTATAATATAATATAATATAATATGATATAATATAATATTAAAATATAAATCATATAAAATTATATTAAAATATAATACATTTAAAAAGTGTTGAGCACAAGAAAAAAATTAACATCTAAATAAAAAAAAAAAAAATCCTTTGGTACTATTTTCTCAAAGTGATACATTTTCAGAACTTTCAAAAACTTTTACGTTCAAAAGTCCAAAAAAATCAACAAAAAAATGCAGTTTTAATGTTTACTTGTCACACAAAATCACAAAGTACCTTTTCTCTTAAAAAAAATCAATACTGAGATTTTATCATAAAATATATATTTTTTAATACATTTAATTAAATTTTTGTTTATATATATATATATATATATATATATATATATATATATATATATACACAATGTTATTTATATATAATATATATATATATATATATATATATATATATATATATATATATATATATATATATATATATATATATATATATATATATATATATATAATTACAAAGATTAAATTCTATTTATATATATGTATATATATATACATAGTATATTACAAAAATTTAATTTTATTTATATATATATATATATATATATATATATATATATATATATATATATATATATATATATATATATATACACGTACATACACACACACACACACACACACACACACACACACATATATATATATATATGTATGTATGTATGTGTGTGTGTGTATATATATATTAAATTTTTGTAATATAGTATGTTTATATATAAATAGAATTTAATTTTTGTAATATATATGTGTGTGTGTGTAAATATATATATACACACACACACATACAAATTTATCTTATATTACATATTGTGAATGTGAATTCTACATTCAGAATTTCTAAAGGTAATTTGATCATAATTTTCTATTGAACTGATTGTGAAAATTACTAAATTGACAGATCATAATTATTTTGGTGATTTAAATCAAATGCTCTCATTACCCGTTACAATAATCTTATGATTTGACAGTTGTTGTGTGAAAGGAAAGTTTTATGCTAATGGAAGCACAGTAGCAGGTTTTGAATGAATAGAACAAATGAGTTTGAAGTTTTGAACTGAGAATGTAGCACTTTTTAAATTGTGAAAATAGTACCAAAGCCATTAAAGCGAAACTATAATCAGCTTGTGTTAAATATATGAATGAGTGATTAGGACAGTTGAGTATGATGGAATCCTCCACAGTACATCACAATCAGCATTCTAATCATATGCAGACCCAAGACACCTCACCCGCAGTCACAGGCGCTGTGCAGTAATTAATACATTTCCCTCTGGGTTTAATTAAAGCGGACTGTCTGTCGTGTGACATTCACTCTTCTCTGAGGGCAACAGATGAGTCTAGGCATGCAAAGTTTAAGTAGGTGAGAATGATGTCACACCTTGGAAACACAGCAGGAAGTGTTTGATGGTGTGAACGTAAGCAGACATTGACATTGCACGTTCGCCCTGCGGTGGGAGTTTACTATGTATTTTTTAAATGGAGAACCCCACACAGACATTTTAACCGGCAGATTTTGATCGTCTTAACATGGGGCCGCGTTGGCTTTGGGAAACTAGGTCAGAAACTGCCATGGTACTGAGTGGCAAAATGGATCCTTTCATGTTGTTTCTGTCTCGATTTGCAAACATTGAGCTCTCCTAAACAAGGCCCAGTTGTATTTTCTCAGTTCTTCACGTTACAGAGATCCTGTCACCGTCGCCCATCTTAATTCAGAGCACAGCGCTGAGCTAACTTTTGCTTAGAAGATAAGACTATTTACAAGGGGACGGGTGTAAGTCTGGTCCCTGTGTGTGGATAAAGCGGTAAAGTTTTGCAGTGATAACCCATATCTCTCTGTCAGGAGACAAACTCAGATTTTATATCTGAGAAAGAGGTTTAGGTAGGGGTACAGCGGGGTTTTGGAAACCTACAGGGAACAAAATTACATTTTCACATTTACATTACTGTGAAGTGGGAGTGACACTAAAATATGTAAAAATATAAATATATAAAAATCTTAAATATAAAAAATAGATACAATATACTATATATATTTGCACATTTTACATTTTAATATTTATTAAAAATAGTAATATTTATTTAATTATAATAAATGTACAATGCAATATTATTTTATTTTTTAACAAAATCATATCCTATCATCCCAAGAAGAGAGAGAAAAGAATATTGTTTATAATTATTTTAACAAAAAAGCTAAATGACTTTTTTTTTTTTTTATATATAAAATCAAAAAGGCTGCAATTTAAATAAATAAATAAATAAATAAATAAAAGAATATACTTGGTTGTTCAACAAAAGGCTTTAAAGTTTTCCATGTGGTTTTCCGTCAAAATAAAAGCTCTAGTTTATTGAATAATGTGAAAATTAAAAAATGAAGGCAGCTGTACTGTAAACTAAGATTATTAATATTTTTCTTTTTTTATTTTGCAGTGAAATATGTTTAATATGTTTAAAAGTTAATAGTATTAGTAGTAGTAATAATAATAATGATAATAGGAGTTCTTCTTATTTTATAGTCATATTGACATATTCACAAACCCCGGTTTTTTTTTTTTGGTTTTTTTTGAAATCACATATTAAATCTGAGTCACAATTTTTATTCAAATAAAAAAAATAAAATAAATAAATAAAAACTGCAGTTAGATTTATTTCCCTTAATAATTAATATTTATTTTTGTATATTTAATATCATGCAGCCTTACTCACACCTGTCACAATACTGTGAAATTGTGGTTTCGTTTCTCATATTTCACAGATGTTGCTTAATTGCTTTGAATCAAACGTTCTGCCAAATGCATAAATATAAATATATGTTTCCATATGGAGTCCTGGAATAACGAAAACCCTAGATAATTATGATGGTACATTTTCCACTTACGGAAAAGTTCTCAGATTACTTCTTTCATGGACTTTATCTGTATGTCTTTGATTTGATTTAAATTTGGGTTTAGATTTTCATTCTTACAGTCTGACTTAAACCACACATTGGCTCTGTTTTATTTATGCACCAAAGCCAATTTTTACTCATATTTGGCGTGCATTCTTTTTAGAGAGGGAAAGCAGAGAAGAAGCACGTAGGGTGAAGTCAGGTAAAATGGGCCAAATAAGGTTGTAGCATCATATCTCTCTTATTTTTACAGAAAATCACAATAACTGATCTTGCATTGCTGCTTCAACACTTGTTGACATGTAACAATAATTTTTATTGGTCTGAGTTTTTTAAGGCGGCCAGGGCAGAGTGTTACATGAAGCTTGTCAGAGAAATTGTAAGGAAATTGAGCCTGACATAGTAAATTTAATTAATCACTAATAAGGGTACTAAAGCAATTATAAGTAAGCTTACCAACAAAGCAAAGGTTTATGATCAATGTTTTGACATGCTCTTTCAAATAAAAAGGTTTAATTTATAAAAGAAACTTCAGTTTTTGTGACAAAGGTCATTTTAGGTAGAAATGACTGGTTAAGCTAAAATGGGCCACAATTTTCTGCTAAAATGGGCTGCACACACACACACACACACACACACACACATACTTTTTGACAGAAATTGAGGGTGAAAATAGGTTTATAGGCCTAGATATGTATCCATACAAAATCTTAACAGTCTTTTAAAAAAAATTGCATTGCGGACAGTATGGCAGAAGGACAAGCAAAGAAAGGAAATAGAGAGACAAGAATAGAGAAGAGAAAGGGAAAGAAAAGATGATGTCAGTAAAATGGGCTGCATACACACAGAAACTAAGGGTGAAAATAGGTTTATATGCCTAGATATGTATCCATACAAAATCTTAACAGTCTTAAAAAAATACAAGCATACACACATACATGCACACAAAAGACACCAATGCACAGAAACACACACCTATACAACATAATCAGTTCATTTTTAATTGCATTGTTTAATTAAATATTCATTCAACTTTCTATTTAATGAAATACATTTATGGTGTTGCTACGTCACACTAAAGACAATAGTGTCAATTTACTGTTAAAAATAAAATGATTTAATCTGAAATTACCTGTGTTCTCTTTTTATATTAGCCCATTTTAACTGAACAGCTGGCCCATTTTACCTGAATGTTGTGCCGTGGCTCAAGAAGGTACCTGCTGATACTCTAACTCTTATCATTTTAAAACCTTTATACTTTTTCACATTTAAAAAATATAAATATATTTAAGAGACCCATGCTAATTTATAAGAATATCATTAGATCTCATGCATAGTTTATTTGATGGTATTATAAGTAATTTACCAAAACCATTTTAGCTGACTTCACCCTATACTCGAGGTCAAGCGTTTTAACATTATTATTCTTATCTTATGGTTAGTTGGAAGTCAGTCTACTGTCTTTATCCATGTGAAATGGTTGGTGGTGTGTTGTGAGGTGAGACCTGCGCTCTACACGTTTGAATCCAGTGGATGGGTTAGAATCAGAAAGACCTCTCGGTCAACGTGGGAGGCAGAGAAACCTGCAGCACTTCAGATAACCTAATTGGTCCTTTCTCATCTTAAGCCAGACCTCTGGGTCCAGCAGAGATCTGCTGTAATCTCCTCACTGGAAGCAAGTTCCCACAGATATTAGCGCTAAAGCCAGGCAATTCTCTGGGCATGTTGTATCTTATTACGTCCCTCCTTAGTCAGAGTGGCACCGAGGCACACGGTGCTGATCAGAGACCTGTAGGTCTTTATTACCAGCTGCCCTTCACCTTTCTCAAACAGCAGGCTCGTGTCCCATCTGCACATTATCCACACTCTGATGCCCAGGCCTTATTCATCACTGATATGAGAGACCACAGGGGCCCCTGACAGAGGAAGTTGGTGGGGAGACACATCTGGTGGAGTTGTAGGGTCATTATCAGACCTGGCTGGCTTCCCTCAATGATCTAATAAAGTTTCCTGAAGCCCAGAGCTGCCTGCCTCCATCCGCCGTCTCTCAATCACTGACTTCTGCTCTGGGACTCTCAAAAGCGCCTCTCCACACATATGGATGGAATGGAGTTTGCAGTGCACTGCAATTGCAATTATTTTGAATTAGGCGGTGTGTTTATGTTTGGACTTGTTTATGACCAGGTCTGTTTTGGAAGGATGTCTCAGTCGCTGGATGAAAACAAGAAACTAGAGTGCTGGTTATTTCTGTTTTTTACTTCTTTACAAATAGGGTGGTTAGATAAATAAATATCACATCCCCCTCTCTCTTTTTTTTTATGAAGAACTTGGTTATAAACTTCTATAAAGTTCTGAGTGTTCATAATTATGACTTACTGTTCCAAATAGATAAGGGTATGTAGACATTAATGATTTATTAGTGTTTTTTTCTTCCATTTCTCTTTTATATTTATTTAGTTTTAGTGACTATTGTGACAATAAATAGAATATAATGCAGATATTTTCTTTTTCTATTTTCCTTCTTTTGTTAAACCAGTAAAAATATCTTATACTTTTGTAAGGGATAATGTACAGTCAGTCATTGCAAAATAAACTAGTAGTAGCATAGTTTTTTTTTTTTTTTTTCAAAAACATTTTTTAGAAGTACACTACCTTTCAAAAGTTTGGGTTGTTAAGGCTTTTTAAATATTTTTGAAAATGTCTTTTGCTCACCAATGCTGCATTCATTTGATACAAATACAGTAAAATAGTAATACTGTGAAATATTATTACAGTTGGCAAAGATGGCAAAGCTGAATTTTCAGCATCCATTTCTCCAATCTTCAGTGTCACATGATCCTTCAGAAATAATTCTAATATACTGATTTTGTGCTCAAGGTACATTTCTTGTTATTATCAAGGTTGAAAACAGCTTCTTAATATTTTTCTGGAAACTGTGTTACTTATTTTCCAGGATTCTTTGATGAATAGAATTTTCAACAGAACAACATTTATTTGAAATAGAAGTATTTTGTAACAATATAATTGTCTTTACTTTCGATCAATTTGCAATTTGCAAACTCATCGTTGCTAAATTAAAGTTAAATAAATAAGTGAATAAATAAATACATAAATACATACAGGTGCATCTCAATAAATTAGAATGTAGTGGAAAAGTTCATTTATTTCAGCAGTTCAACTCAAATTGTGAAACTCGTGTATTAAATAAATTCAAGACTGCTGATCTGACAGTTGTCCAGAAGACAATCATTGACACCCTTCACAAGGAGGGTAAGCCACAAACATTCATTGCCAAAGAAGCTGGCTGTTCACAGAGTGCTGTATCCAAGCATGTTAACAGAAAGTTGAGTGGAAGGAAAAAGTGTGGAAGAAAAAGATGCACAACTAACCGAGAGAACCACAGCCTTATGAGGATTGTCAAGCAAAATCGATTTAAGAATTTGGGTGAACTTCACAAGGAATGGACTGAGGCTGGGGTCAAAGCATCAAGAGCCACCACACACAGACGTGTCAAGGAATTTGGCTACAGTTGTCGTATTCCTCTTGTTAAGCCACTCCTGAACCACAGACAGCGTCAGAGGCGTCTTACCTGGGCTAAGGAGAAGAAGAACTGGACTGTTGCCCAGTGGTCCAAAGTCCTCTTTTCAGATGAGAGCAAGTTTTGTATTTCATTTGGAAACCAAGGTCCCAGAGTCTGGAGGAAGGGTGGAGAAGCTCATAGCCCAAGTTGCTTGAAGTCCAGTGTTAAGTTTCCACAGTCTGTGATGATTTGGGGTGCAATGTCATCTGCTGGTGTTGGTCCATTCTGTTTTTTGAAAACCAAAGTCACTGCACCCCTTTACCAAGAAATTTTGGAGCACTTCATGCTTCCTTCTGCTGACCAGCTTTTTAAAGATGCTGATTTCATTTTCCAGCAGGATTTGGCACCTGCCCACACTGCCAAAAGCACCAAAAGTTGGTTAAATGACCATGGTGTTGGTGTGCTTGACTGGCCAGCAAACTCACCAGACCTGAACTCCATAGAGAATCTATGGGTATTGTCAAGAGGAAAATGAGAAACAAGAGACCAAAAAATGCAGATGAGCTGAAGGCCACTGTCAAAGAAACCTGGGCTTCCATACCACCTCAGCAGTGCCACAAACTGATCACCTCCATGCCACGCCGAATTGAGGCAGTAATTAAAGCAAAAGGAGCCCCTACCAAGTATTGAGTACATATACAGTAAATAAACATACTTTCCAGAAAGCCAACAATTTACTAAAAATGTTTTTTTTTTATTTTTTATTGGTCTTATGAAGTATTCTAATTTGTTGAGATTTTAGAGTTTTTGTTAAATGTAAGCCAAAATCATCACAATTAAAAGAACCAAAGACTTAAAGTACTTTAGTCTGTGTGCATTGAATTTATTTAATACACAAGTTTCACAATTTAAGTTGAATTACTGAAATAAATGAACTTTTCCACGACATTCTAATTTATTGAGATGCACCTGTATATACATACATAAAATCTTACTGACCCTAAACTTTTGAATGGTTGTGTATACCGCAGTGCCAGTGGGGTATGGGAAAAAAAAAAAAATAAATCAAATCTCTCTGACAAGTACATGTGTCCTAGGGTGCATTACTGGAAAGAACATTTTCAGAACACTTTAGTTTTTTTGTGTAGAAAAAAGCATGAAAGTATTCTGCAAGTCTGCAGGTGTATATATAGGTACCATCTCATCTAAAATCAGACCCGTAGCTCTCAACTCGGAGCAAAGAATTGATTAATCATGCCTCTCTCGTGTTCAATTTTTCAGAAACTCTTGGATTAATACAATGATCCTCCGCTTCTCTTTGAACTTCCATCTGATCTGAGAAGTGTCTGTCTTTTATAAGAGTCTCAGCCTAGAGTCTCAAGTTATACGTTTAGCACCTCGTAATGGAATCGGCTCTTGACAAAGGTCCCAAACAAAAACCTCACCATCCATATGATTGAAATTCCATCATCAAAGTGCGCATGAGATCAAAGCTTGATGAGTATGGTAGTAAAATAGATATGTGACTTATATTGCTGTATTAGATGACTGAAGGCTGAATAGAATTTCGTTGGAATACTGGCCGATGTGTCCTGCCATAAACTCACAAAACAATTTTTATCAACACTTTCAGTATTATGTGAAATATGTTCATTTATTTTGTACACTAAAGAATGTTTATGGACATTTTAACTAAAAATGTCCCTAAACACACAAACTACTGTAACACTTTACCTCCTTTCCATTATTGTAAATCATTTCTTGTGCTGAAGCACAGTGGATGAAATGGATGCTGTATGTGAAGGATGAAAATTTTGATGATTATTATTTCATGGTTAGGAGTACAAATTATTTATATATTTATTTCAAACAAAAGGTGAATTATAAACCCATCATGCTTGTCCTGTGAGCGATTTGGTGGAACGGAATAAAAATGATGCCTGTGTAAATTTTCAGACACACCACTGGGATGGAAGGTGAAACGTGGAAAAGAATTGCTGTGTAAATCTAACAGGGCAGACTAAATCCAATTGTAATAGGAGGCCGATAGCATAAACCACAAAGCCAGGCTCGGACCGCTACTCATTCACAAGAGTTCATATTTACAATCACGCACAATAAATAAATAGCAAGATGGATCGTGTAACAAGGGGATGAAATAAAGACATTTTCACATCCAATGAAAGGCACTACAACCCTGTTGAGATGCTATTTATTTAGGATGAACTCAAAGATCTTAAGAATTTAAAGATCTCCTGTGAGAAGCTCATAAAATTAAATGTCTGCGTTTTAGATCGACCTCTGTAAAAGTGGGTAGCTTTATGCTCCAAATTCAGGTTTTTACATTTTTATGGGATGTTGAAACTTAAAGTACCAATTTCCTTAGCGTTTATGAGGCAATATATGCTTATTTTACACTGCTTAATATATAGTTGCACAATTACCTGTACAGGAACTTAAGCTGTAAATTTACCGTAATGGGTAATATGTATGTCTGCAGTGCTTGAGACAGTTCCCAGCATGTACTGTGGCATGAATACATTTTGCAAACTACTGTTGTTTACTTATTGGCAGTTGTGTTGTTGTATTTAAGTTCTTTGTCATGTGATGTTAACTGAATCTCTGTTTTTAAATATGTGGTTGTTTAGTGTTGTAGTGGTTTGTGTGTTGAATGTTAAGGACCCTGCAGGCCATATCAAATACATCATTTTCATGTCATTTTTATATTCCGCAGAGACCTCAATTGTTTGGTTCCCAAGATTTTTGATAGTCGGGCTAATATTAAATGAAACAAAGCGCCAGCAACTTTCCCACTGTGATACCCGTTGTTTGTGTCTTGTTATTGTAACTGAGATGAATATTTACACCAAATGTAAGACAAAACCACACAGTGTGGATCAGTTATCATAGAAATAGCTACGGTGGCCCAGTAGTGCTCAACACAACGCAATTAAAAAAGCAAACATAAGCTCACAACACAACGACATTAAGCCACAACACAACGACATTAAGCCACAGCACAACGACATTAAGCCACAACACAATGACATTAAGCCACAGCACAACGACATTAAGCCACAACACAACGGAAATGCTCCCGACCACTAGGGGGCAGTTGGTCTGCAGAAACGGGCAATGGACTCTATGCACGGCACGCAGCCTATGTATTTCCGGTGAAATCTCAGGGCGCATAAAAGGTTCCGATGCCGCAATCTTTTGTCAATGAACGATTAATATAAAAAAAATATGTATACATTTTATTGCTATAATATAACAAATTAAGTATACCACAGTAATATAATTATTTAATGAAGAGTTCCATGTCCCGTTTTGTGAGGCTTCTCAAAGGTTTTTCACACTTCTCCCCTGGATGAAGAAACTAGCAATAAGTGGATTCCGAGTAGTAGATATAAGGATTTTAACATCACTTCTGATACTTCAAGAATGACGACAGCATGCAGTTCTACACCAGGTAAGATCTAAACCCTTATATACTTTACTATATTACCGAGCACAGTGTAGGCCTATTGTGAATTTTTTGTCGCTGTGGTTGCCTGTTTGTTTAAAAACCTCTTCTGTGGGTCTGGGCAGTATGTGATAATGAGTTAATAGATGATTCACCCAAAAATAAAAATAAAGCTGTCATCATATACTCACCTTTATGTTGTTGTAAACCCATATGGCTTGCTTTCTTAATTGGCATACAGAAATGTTGTAAATAATGTTCGTGTCAGTCAGCTATTTCCCCACAGAAGAAATTCATAATGGTTTAAAATGGCATGAGGGAGAATAAGCTAACCCCAGCTAAAATAATTTTTTTCATAAGAGTACTTGCATGTCAATTTTTAAAGTAACCTTCAGGTTCAGTGTAGGCAAACTAACTGGCATTGTTATTACATTGTGTGGTGTGTATTTTCTGAAAACTTGTCTCATCCAATCTAGATTTGAGATGTGGAACCATTTAATGGCCTTTTGGAGAGTTATTGAACCTGCATCCCACAGCATGGTACGTGTGACCAGAGCAAGGACAGCTACAACGAGGAGTGAAGTTGGAGTAACAAGCAATGCAATGGTAAATATTGATATTATATTGTTTGTGACAGAGAAAGAAAATGTTATATATATTTTTATTTTTCGATGCACACATTACATGCATGTATCATAATTATTTAAAATTGATTTTGACAGTGTCAGTCTCTGCAGCCCTTCGATGAGTTCCTCCTCTTCATGGTCCACCTTTCAGTCGGTCTTCCACAGAGAGATCTGGCCTTATGCAAAACACTTGGGATGGATTAATTTGGTTTTATTTGTACAGACTGGAATATAAAATGTAAATTAAATATAATGTAAATGCAAATATATATAACTTTAATATGGTTTCTTGCTCACTAGTGTAATCTAAACATGTAAATATAAACACGTACCTTTTAGAAACTTTGATACAGTGTAATAGTTATTTTTTTTAACACTTCTGCCACTTGGAGGACTGATAGGTCAGGCAGATCGCTGGTGACGCCACTGTAAAACGTTCTCCTGAGATGAAAAACAGAGGTATAGTGTAAATTGACCATTAAAAAAAATAAAAACTGTCATTACTTGTTGCATACATTATGAATGGAGCCATATTCAATATGATTGTGTTTGTCTTTTTTCTACTAGGGCTAATCATATAGGCATGTTACACATTATGAATATAGCAAGATATGAAAAGATGATGTAACAGTATTAGACAGTCTACTCCTACCTTAACCACTCTCTTGCAAACAGGACCACCGTCCCACTGACAGGACCTGGCTTGACTCTCTAGGCATACCAATGGGGCATGTAAATATTATTATTCAGAGTTTATTAATTATGTCATTCATTAAAGAATTTAATAATTGTCTTACTTACCATTGTTCTAGGTTTGTGCCAGCTCTGCTCCATTCAGTGCAGCTCTGTACAGGAGGAACTGCACTGATTCTCAGTTCTGAATAGTGTGCTGTCTGGTACAGTGCTGCAACAGTATGGATGGGAGTCCTTTAAAACAATCTGTGAAGTTACATATTGAATTTATTTCAGATACATTTTGAATTACTTTCAGTTCCATTTTAAATTGTTAAAACTATATTTAAAATAAATTATAAAAAAATAATAGTTTATAATGTTACAAACATGCCAATACACTGTAAAGAGTTCAGTAATATTTCAAAGGATGTCCCTATCCCTCTTAACCATTTCTGATCATGTTTGCTTTTTACTGAACAGCTTCATCATGTTTGTGTTAGGGATCCCTGGAAAACTGCTATATTAAATGTAAACAATTCGAGCTTCAGGTTACAGATAATAAAAGTTGAAAATATAACAATAACTGCCAGAAACTGTCAGACTTAAGGTTTATTACGATAGATGGCAATCTAAAAATGGGAACAGTATTTAAAATACTTTATATCAAGTGAAGACGTTCCTATCACAGCAAACGCAGAGCCACAGATGCAAACAAACGTGGATTACCGGGAGCTCTGCTGTTATTTCTACTATCTCTTAGGAATTGTAAAAACCTGAGGTGGACGGAGTTTATAGCTAAACCGTAACTTAGCCCTGCTATTTTAGCGCTGGTCAAATCGGTGCAGCAGTGTTATCCAGCCTTATTAGCTAGATTTGCTAGAAGATGATAGAACAATACTCACTCTAAAGTTGTCGATGTAACTTGAAACGTTTAATGCCCTTCTCCGTGCAATGAAATTCATTTACAGTAATCCGGGGAAGTTCTTGTAAAATGAAAAATCATCTTCTCCTCTTGTCATTTTGAAAGCTCTATGTATTAAGGAAGAATGGCTTCTGGCACAGCACTGGATTTAAGTAAGCCCCCTGAGGAAAAACGTGGAAGTGACCATGCATAGAGCAGAACTAAACTGTCCAAATTGAAAATAATATTGATTTATTTTCTGCTCGATTCATGAATCGATACATTAAGATTACCAGGATATCAAAACATTCAGTGAAAACACGTTGTTCATTTAAAAATAGATTACACAATCACTTACATTGAGAATTTCTTGTGGCGTCTCGAGGAAATAACTGTCAACACTGCCCCCTAGTGGTCGGGAGCATTTCCGTTTTGTTGTGGCTTAATATTGTTGTGTTGTGGCTTAATGTCGTTGTGTTGTGAGCTTATTGGGGACTTGTTGGATTTGTTGGGGAAGTTGTGGCCTAATGGTTAGGGAGTTGGGCTTGTAACCTGAAGGTTGCCAGTTCGATTCTCGCACCGGCAGGAATTGAAGGTGGGGATTGTGAATGAACAGCAGTCTCTCTGCCTTCGATACCATGACTGAGGTGCCCTTGAGCAAGGCACCGAACCCCCAATTGCTCCCCGGGCGCTGGAGCAATGGCTGCCCACTGCTCCGTGTGTGTGTTCACGGTGTGTGCGTTTGTTCACTATACACTGCTGTGTGTGTGCACTTGGATGGGTTAAATGCAGAGCACCAATTTTGAGTATGGGTCACCATACTTGACAATACGTCACTTTTTCACTTTTCACTTTTTTTTTTTATGTTGTTTTTTAATGTCGTTGTGTTGTGACTTAATGTTGTTGTGTTGTGAGCTTATGTTTGCTTTTTTAATGTCGTTGTGCTGTGGCTTAATGTCGTTGTGTTGTGGCTTAATGTCGTTGTGTTGTGAGCTTATGTTTGCTTTTTTAATTGCGTTGTGTTGTGCACTACTGGGCCACCGTAAATAGCCAGTGATGGGCAGTAGTGTCGCTACAAGTAGTGACGCTGCTAGTTTAACTACATTTCTCAGTAGCGTGGTGATAGCGTCGCTGCTTTCTGAATCAAATAGCTTTTCAGTAGCGAAGCTCTTTTTTTGATTACGTAGCGCGGTAGCGTCAACAAAAGCTAACATTACATTATCCGAAGCATTCTGAAGCTCAAGCTCAAATTGGAAGTATAACTGCTATGGATCACTGATCCTGGATCAGTAAAAGTGATGCCACAGCCACTAAAGCTCGTAACGCCATTGGCTACTCAAACTGTCAGTCAAACCTCATTATTCCTCCTGCCTCTCTTGTCAATGAAGTGCGGCGTGCAGTTTGGAGCTTCTCAGCTTGTTTGCGGTCCGAAGGTAAATCAAGAACTGTGAGATTGAATAAGTACAGCGGTTTCTTTACTCAAGAAACACTATATTTATAAAGGCTAATGTTTTTTTGTATTTGAGGAGTGGAGAAGAGTATCTTAGTCTAGCATTTGTTGTCAAGTCTCAGCCAAATAGCTTGTGCGAAGTGCTGAATCTTTTATAATATGATGCTTTGGCCAAATAACAGAAAAAACTGACCGCCCACATAGCGACAGAAAACTGTATGACCTGCAAGTTCATGAAAATGTGGGATGCCCGTACTGCCTTTGATGTGGCGTTAAGGACGGGGAAAAAACTTTCGCTGGTCAAAAGCTTGAACTTGATTTTGATTTAAATCTTAATAATATGACACATGTAACGATGCAAATAAATGTAGCCAGGCCTATACATCTATATGGCAGCAGTGGCTATACAATAAGATTTCATTAATGTTAGCTAATGTATTAACTAACATGAGCATACAATGAACAATACATTTATTACAGTTGGCCTATTTATTAATCTTTGTTAATGTTAGTTAATGAAAATACAGTCGTTCATTGTTAGTTCACAGTGCATGAACTAATGTTAACAAACAACTTTTGATTTTACAGTTTTTCTCAGTCACTTTGGTGCATTTCTCGAATCATCCTTAATATTTGCAAAGTATGTGCATTTCTCAAAACTATTTGTACAAACAGCACCACACAATGGATTACCTGCAAAAGCTTGTAACTTATTCAGAATCTTTAGTTCATCTCTCAAAAGTAAGTATTTATGTCAATGAACATATCAGTGCCATCCGAATGAAAAGTCCTTGTGTCATTGTTCACAAACAAGATAGTTTCTTAGTCATGTTGTCAGTATAACAGTGCACTCAGTGTTAGTATTAGCTGATGTAAACTATGGCAACAGTTTGGATGACAGTTACTGTATTGAAATGCAGAAGGTTGCGCTTCTTATGTATGACATATATCCACTTCAAAAGTACAAATTTACACATTACTGTATGTGGGATATTGATTGAAAGAGACTGGATAGGATTCACAGTTACACTTACTAGTGATCTGACAAAAAAAAAAAATAACCTTGCAATGTCATTGTGATATACAAAAGAAAAAGAAATATGGGCACAAAGGCGAAAATACAAAATTAGAAAGGCAAACACAGGCAGAGCTTTGCTTTTGCATGCAGCACTGTATGAGGAATTTCAGAGAACTGATTTATCATTGGTTGATCTACATTCTTTTCATTAATGAAAGACAAGATTCACTTGCACAATTCATGGCAAATTTACAAAAAGTCTAATAGAAACGTGTAGAAAATATGCTTGAGTTTATGAGAACTAGATCAACCATTTTGCATGTAATGACTTATACGATGAACTAATGACTAGATGTTTGAGGGGTAAGACTATTGCACAGAGAACTATATAATACATATTGAGCAACATGACATTAGCAACTGATAATGTAGCAAAACGCAGACAAATGTACATAATCAATTGCATGAATGTACCAAAGCAATTGTAACTTGTTCAAAAGAATGAGAAACTGCTTTTATGATGTGCACAAGTGACTAGATGATGTGGAGGTTAAACAAGTAGTTTTGAGAATTTAATTTCTGATCTGAGAAATGCACCAAACAACTGAGAAAAATTGGAATGCATTAGTAAGTGTTGAAATGAACATTAATAAATGCTGCAGAAGTATTGTTCATTCTTAGTTCATGTTAACTAATGTTAACTAATTAACCTTATTGTGAAGTGTTACCATTTATATAAATGTATCCGTACACAATAAAGCCACAATACCAACTACCAATAGGATGTTTCCGGCCGACAGCAAAAATTTATTTTGCCTATGTCACAATATAAGGTAAATCCGGCCCTGTACATGATACTGATTTTTGTTGCCAAATTGGTTTGGAACAGTTGTTGAATAAACAATTAAACTGAACTATTATGCCTATCTATCTGCTTGACTGACAGTTTTATTGATCATTGAGAGAGCATTGACTTGGTATGATGTTGGTTCAATATAAAAATGATTTATTTATTTTTTTAAATAGCTTGGATGTAGTTAACTACTTTTGCCATGTTGCTGTAGCTTAGCTTGCTACATTTCCCAGGGCTGTAGTTCTAGTGTAGTGAAGCTTCATTTAATGAGGAGTAACTGTTAGCTTAGCTCACTACATTTTCCAAGTAGCTTGCCCAACACTGGAAATAGCGGATGTGACTCTGGACAACTGAGTGGATTCGTTTACAGGTGCAGGACAGCTTTGCATAGACCACAAAACTGACTCGGAGGTAAGCTTGACCGACCCATTTTTTAAATAAAAATGAATTTCTGAAACTATATACGTTACCATTTTTGGGGTCAGTAAGATTTTTTTTTTTTTTTTGAAAGAAATTAATACTTTTATTCAGCAAAGATGCTTTAAATTGATCAGCAGTGACAGTAAAGATGTTTATAATTTTACAAAATATTTCTATTTAAAAAAAAAAAAAAATGCTGTGCTTTTTAACATTCTGTTTATCAAAGACTACTGAAAATTTGTATATTAAGCACAACTGTTTTCAACATTGAATATTAAGAAATGTATCTTGAGCAGCAAATTAGCACATTAAAATGATTTCTGAAGGACAATGTGACACTGAAAACTGGAATAATGACTGCAGAAAATTCAGCTTTACCACCAAAGGAATAAATTACACTTTAAAATATATTAAAAAAGAAAACCATTATTTTAAGTTGTAATAATATTAAGCAATATTACCATTATTTTTTAATAATATATATTATGTTATTTTAATTATCTATATTATTTAAAAAAAAAAATAAAAAAAAAATACCTCTTTTAGTTTAAAAAAAAATCTTACAGACCCCAAACGTTTGGACGGCACAACAGGCAAACTTTTTCTTAAAATTATTTCATGAAAATAATGCTGTTTTTTCCAGCAAATATATTATTTTCTGACATGATATTTTGATTGGATGGATCAGCTGTCAACCAGAGCAGTCTCACCACTAAGTACAGAAAAGGAAGCACTATAGCATGACATGATTTATATATTTAAGCATTTAGTCTGAGGGCCTCTTTCTCCTCAAGCAACCATTAAATGTAATTTAGATAATCACAATATAACAAATGATCTGCAATTTGTCTAATTTGAAGACTACAAGGCAAAAAAAAAAAAAAAAAAAATCTAGCAAGCTGTGTTATCTGCCTTTTCATGTTGAAATATGAATTCAGAGCTGGCGCTTTTGTGAATAAACATCATTAATGATGCTTAACGGTGTTTACTTACTATGAATGAGGGCACCCATTGTTCGTTAGTCAAATAAGGTCACAGTCTTATAAACAGGGTTTGTTGCTACACAATATTTTCAGTGGGATTGCAAACCAGTTTTATTAATATTTTGAATTAAAGGTTTTTTTTTTTCAGTTTTCATTTTAAGTTCAGTTTTTTTTCCTGTACTTTTGTCCATTTTTCCTATTTAGATTAATTTTTTTTTATCATTTCAGTTTTAGTATTTTTAGCACTGCAGCTTCAATTTATTTTAGCTGGTTGCCAATACAACAAATCTAATTTTCATCGAAATTTTATATTTATTTTATTTTATTTTATTTTTAGCTTAATTTCAGTTACAGAAAATGATTTTCAGTAGTTTCAGTCATAAGCTAGTTTTAGTTAACAATAACAACACTAGTGCAAACTGCCCTTTCTCTTTAATCTCTCCCAATCTAATGCACCAGACGACCATTTTGAAGCCTGAACCCATTCTTTAGGTGGGATTAATTTTTCTTAGTTTGAAGTTACAGCAGAAAACACCCACAGGGACTTGACATTAAGCAAGGCGACAGCATATCCGTGCATGTACTATGCTAATGTTAGCCCCCCTCTAGCGACAGCCTCCCTGTAATTAACGTTGTTTTGCAGCTAGCAGGCGAGACCTTTCAGAGTAAAGAGGTCTGTTTAACAGGATAATTGAGAGTGAAGTTACGACCGTAACCTTCAAATAGCCTGTGGTGGTGGTCACCTTGACCCTGTCAAGCAATAGCGACTTGCGAGCAGCTTATCTTTCGATGGCTCATTGAATAAATATGACTGTGATGTTAAGATGGAGGATGTAGAGAGGAAGATGGAATAACGGCATAATGTGTCTAAGGGTTCTGCTCCAGTGCGGAGCTTAACCCGCAGGCAAACGGCTGGTTGTGTTTATGTTGTAATGCTTGCTTAGCTGTTATGCTAAGCAGCATGGGGCTCTGGGACAACCCCCTGATGGTGCTTGTGTTTGCTCTCTTTTTACCCTTCGCCCGCTTTCTCTTTCTATGTCACTGACATGTTATTTTTCACGGAAATTCAGAGCTGCACTTAAAGCCATTTCAAATGTGGCATTAGACTAGCTCTGTGAAAAGCTAGTCACATAAAGGGCTGCCCACGTCTTTCCGGGCAAATTTAAACTCTGTCTAACTGCATGACACGAATTAGCCTGTGACACGACACGCAGCGTGAATGTAATCTAAAAAGTTCAGTGTTTAAAAATGTTAAACTGATTATCTTATTCATTGTCATGCTTGTTCTTCTTTGTAGGAAATGTCGACAGTTCTCTTTATAAGCTGGTCTTGACTGCTTCTTATTAAAGTGGGATATCATATACGGAGGCCAAGCCACAATCTTAGATTATTTATTTGGCTATATAGAGATTCAATGGATGTCAGACCTTCATAAGCGGTTTGGGTTTATTTTTGCTGCAGGTGTTGAGTAGGGCATATATTATGAGACCTGCTGACTTGGCTTCTTTTTTGGATGTAGAAATGATGGTGTTTTACTGCTTGGAGGTTGGTTTTTAATCAGGGGTTGAGGAGAGTGCCTCAGGGGGTGCTGGAACCATTCGTGGCTGCGCGTGGTGTAGATGCTGCCTAATACATTCAAAGCCAGTAATTCAGTGTCCTGGCTGACTGGCCACAGCATTTGGCTTGAAGGCAGCTCATAAAGTCTATGAACACATTGTCCTTTATTTATGTCTGTGAGCATGTGCACACACACATCTGATATTTAGTGTCTCATGAGCATGACAAATTGTTCCACCATAGATATATTAAAGTAATTACTTTAGGTAACAGTAAATACATTGGTTGAGTTACAAACAAATTTTCTTCCTGACCTCCAACAGCTTTGTATGTGTTGTTGTTGCCTTTCGGCACCCCTGCTTGAAAATTCAGGTTAAGTGAAAGTATGATCCTAGAATTTGGTAGCACATTTCTAGCTGTTCATTAGCTGGTTAACTGGTTTGCTGCTAGACCAAGATTGTCTGCTAGCTTGCACCAGTTAATGACCAACTTGAACTTTGTACTATCTTATGACCATCTTAGAATAGTTAGTGATCATTTTTACTTGATAATGATCATCTTCAACTAGCTAATCACTGTCTTGGACCAGCTAATGACAATTTTGTACTAGTTCAAGACCATCCCTGTTGAAGAAACCAGCATATACTGGTTAGATATGTTTTGAAGCATGGCAGCTGAATTGAGCTTGTTTAAGCTGGTTCTTAGTTGGTCCTGAGCTGGTTATAAGCTGGTCCTGAGGAAGAGCTAGTTGCTTAGTACCAGCTTAGGACCAGCACATGACCAGCTTAAATCAGCTCATAACCAACTTGTAACCAGCTCAGAACCAGCTTAACCCAGCCCAAACCAGCTGCAATGCTTCAAAACATACCTAACCTGCATATGCCGTTTTTTTCAACAGAGATATTCGACTAGTTAATTATAATTTTTGACTAGCTAATGACCATCTTGGACTAACTAATAGTCAAAGTTTGTCTTTAGCTTTGACTAGCTAATGGTCATCTACTATATCTAATGACCATCTTGAACCAATCAGTGACCAATTTGTACTAACTTATGACCATCTTAGACTAGTTAATTATATTTTTTGACTAGCTAATTATCATCTTGGACTAGCTAATGGTCAGAGGTTGTCTTTAACTTTGACTAGCTAATGATCATCTACTATAGCTAATGACTATCTTGGACCAATCAGTGACTGTTTTGTACCATTACCATCTTAGACTAGCTCATTTTTGATCATTTTTGACAAACTAATAACTATCTTGGACTAGCCAATGAAAATATTTGACTAGCTACTGGAATGGTCAAAGATGGTCATTAGCTTTGACTAGCTAATGGTCATCTTCTATATTAATGGTCATCTTAGACTAGCTACAGTAGTGACCATTTTATGGATCAACTAAGGATCATTGTGTACTAATCACAATCTTAAACTAGCTTATTACAATTTTTTACCATCTAATAACCAGTGTAAACTAGCTGACTACCCAGTTACAAGCATAGACTAGCTAATGGCCAGCTTGGACTAGCTGATGACCAGCCTAAACTAGCTAATAATTGTTTTACACTAGCTAATTGTCAACTCATTGTAGACCACCCAATGGCCAGTTTAGATGGGCTAATGATCAGTTTAAAACACCTAATAACATTTTTGAACCAGCTTAGATTAGCTAATGACCAGTTAGTTTAGAACATGTAGAAACCATTTATGTTCCAAAATGCACCACCATCTTAAACTGGATTTTCCAGCAGGGAGAAAAGAAAAAGACAGAATAATTCATCTCATGGTTGTTTGGTTATTTCTGTCTCATAGGAAAGTGTTTGCTATAAGAAACAAGACTTCTGAGTTGGAAATGCTGGTTAGCTCATACTGGTACACTAGGTCATCTATTTCAGTAAAAAAGTTCAAGTAGAATCTTTGTCTTTTATCGCCTGGCATGCTCTCTTTTTCTCTTATTCGTTTGCTCTGTTCTTCTCAGGTGCAATCTATTTTGGGAAGAATTACCATAATAACACACGTCGCGCGAGACTGGCTGTCATTGTAATTGATATCTAGACGAGGCTGCTGGGCGGAGCCATTTGCATATAATCACTTTAACTGATATGATAATGAATGTGGTGGGCCTGATGCAAGCAGAAAGTCTCTCCGGAGACGGATGGCTATTTGAATTATACTCAATAAGTAATATATTATCCCAGGAAGAGAGAGTCTTTCGGCACAGCCACACCTGGATAGCTTTAACAAGGTCCACCTCACTTATATAAGCAGTTTGCTTCATGTTTGTACATGTTTTAATATAAACTTAATTACTTGGCCTTGTTCCTCTAGATCTCTCTTGAGTGAGTTGTGTCCCGTGTCCTTGCAGCCACCTGGAGTTTCTTCTTTTATTTATGTGACCGCCGGTAAACGCTCATTGGATTGGTGTAGTGCAGATGTAGGAAAGAAAAGGGGCTGTTATTCCTTCAGAGAAAAATTTTAAAAACCTAAAATGTTTGCTGACACACTCATACATGAAGACTAGCGGCAATTAAGATGTTTACTCCTAAATCAGAGATAATTAGGCACAGTTTGTAAGTCATTGGAGCAGGTTTCCCACAGAAATCAAACAAAGCAAAACAACAACAAAAAATCCTATAACTAACAACTAATGAAATATTTTAGGATGCACATTGTATGTTCATTCTGGCTTTTTATTTTTTATGAATTCTGTAGAAACATAAGGGGATAATCTTGTTCCGCAGGGGAAAGAAACCTAGACAGGGTTTGAATGGCATGAGGGTGTGTAAAATATGACAGAACGTTTTTTTTTTTTTTTGGTTGAACTATCTCTTTAAATGGAGGAAAATTTGGAAAATTACACTCAGCTAACACATTTTCCCCCTCTGGTGTCTGGTGGGATCCTAAAAGGGAAAAGGTGATACGGAGAGAACAGATTAGTAAGTGAATCCAGAATAGGTTTGGACTCTGGTTGTAATGCAGTCTTCCAGCTCTCTGGCAACTCTCGAACTTGAGTTCATTTGTTACTTGAACACACACTTCTTCGCTGACCTCCAGTTAGCCTCAATTTCCTGGTAACTGGCAGCACCAACAAGCTGAGGGCTCAAAAACACTCCACTTTAGAAAAAAAAGCCTGAGGAAGTTAAAAAAAAAAAAAAAAAAAAAAAAAAACACCCTCTGTGCTTAAAAATCCAATCTCTGCTGAATTCCAGTTGATTACTAATACAGTTAATTACCATTAAAATATTCTACTTTACAGTATCTGTGATGTCACCCAAAAATTAAAATTCTGTTATAATTTAGTCACCCTCTTGTCATAACAAAACTGTATGACTAACTTTTTTTTCTGCGGAACTTGAAAGATGATATTTTTAAAATAGTTTTTATCCATACAATTAAGATCAGTGGGGTCCAATACAACATTGTATGGACAAAAACTCACAACTAACTACTACTTACTGATTTTTAAAAATATATATTTTATTTTTATATCGAATAGGATGCCACCAGAACTATTACGCTGCATCTGTAGAAAAACATACTGGTAATTTTCTGCTGGGACATTATCCATTAAGTTCAGGTACATTTCCTTTAATCCTAAAACACAACACAATGCAACGCATTATTCAAAATATGGGTAAAACACAGGTGAAAAATCAATATAGAAAATTCCCTCACAATAATGCAGTACATTGTGCCCTATTTTTACAGACATTTCTTAGAATGTGTCTGACACAGAAATCTGGGGAAAAGTCCATAATGCAGTGCAACAAGACATGTAACTTTACTTAATGTATTTGTTGCATTTTTACGTGTACAAGATAAATTTTTTATTAAGATTGTGTGAGAAAAACAAAGATGTTCAATTCAGATACACCACAGTTCAGTCACAGTTGGTGTCTCTTATGCTCAAGGCATTTATTTTGATCAAAAATATAGTGAAAACAGTAATATTGAAAAAAAAAGACAATTTAAAATAACTGTTTTCTATTTTAATATATTTTCAAATGTAATTTATTCCTGTGATGGCAAAGCTGAATTCTCATTACTCCAGTCTTCAGTGTTAAATGATCGTTCAGAAATCATTCTAATTATACTGATTTGGTGCTCAAGAAACATTTCATAGTATTATGAATGTTGAAAACAGTTGTCCTGCTTAATGTTTTTGTGGAATCCATGATACATTTTTCAGGATTCCTTAATAATTAGAAAATTCAAAAGAACAATTGGAACAGATTGATTTAATGCATCCTTGCTGAATAAAAGTATTAATTTAAAAAAAAAAAAAAAAAAAAAATACTGACCCCCAAACCTTTGAATACTATAGTGTAGTGTACGTGACCATTATTGGATTATACTGTCTTTAAATGGCGACTAACCATGCTAGCATACATTTCAAGAAAAGACAAAGAAATGAGCAGATATCTAACATTCTTAAACGACTGAGCAGAGATGTTCCTGCTGCTGGAATAATTGTCTTTCTCTCCTCCACCGTCTATCATTCCAGCACTCTGTAGTCAGCCGACATCTTCTCTCAGTACTTCCATTCTCCCAAAAACAACAAAGACGTGCTGGTGCCATACGAGCGGAGGCACGAGCACAACCAACTACAATTAACCTAACAGAGAGAGAGAGAGAGAACATAAATGAGAATTAGAGACAGACTGTAAAAAAAGAGAGGGAGAAACCAAATAGAGTGAAAGGTCCAAGAATAAAAGAGTAAAGGAGATAAGAAGTGTAACCGGGTTGACGAGAGCGAGAGAGTGAGAAGGGGGATTAGAGGAAGTCTGAAGATACGACACCAAGGAGGAACAGAGGATGATGAGCAGTGAGGAAGATGCTGAGCTGCAAGACAAAAGAGCAGAGAGGAGTGATAACGCTGCTGAGCATGTAGAGAGAGAGAGACGGAGCTCTCTGAAGGATTGGGAAAAGGAAAGCTGAGACTAAAGCTCAAAGTTAAATCTAAAATGTGAAGCACAAGGAAGACTTTAAAGTGAATATTTTTTCAGTTTTTCACTAATATGACAAACACAGTCTTTTATGTCAAGATAACATGGTGATTGTATTGAGGGGCTAGGCTTAACAAAATGCTGTATTTTTTTTAGGTTGAGATCTTGTTTTTGTGCTGACACATCAAATCCCTTTCATTATGAATATGTGTCACCAAAAAGGTGTCTTGAGATTTCTTTGATTTTTGTTTTTGTGGTGGAACTCAATGGCAACTAGTTGAGTTTAAGTATAATTGATGAATTGAATTAATGTTGACGGGTAGGCTCAGAGAATCTTTTGATTGAAAAAAAAAAATTATATAATATATATGGAATGTATGTATGTATATATATATATATATATATATATATATATATATATATATATATATATATATATATACAATATATTCAATTTTCTGATTCTGATATATATATATATATATATATATATATATATATATATATATATATATATATATATATATATATTCTGATTTTCTGATATATTCAATTTTATAATTTTGGGGGATGACTTGGAATTTATTTAAGGGGTTGTGGGGTTGTGTGACATTCAGTATTTGAGTTTTTTTTTTTTTTTTTTTTTTTTTTTTAGACTTAAGGAAGTAGAATTTAAATGGGAAAAATCCAATCAGAAAGTTTAAATATGTTCATCACTTATTATTAAACTTATTATTTAATTTAATGTACTATATATCTAAATAATGTTATATGTATGATAATGTGTAATTCAGACTGAAAAATGAAATATATTATTTTTAAAAAACTAAGCTGTATATTAAATATTTATTATTTAATTTATTATGTCTAAATATTAAATATTTTACTTTTTTATTAAATAGAATTTAATTATATCTAATAAATTAACTATTGCTTTTACAAAACCATGTTTAAAGAAAACTTCATTTTCCAGAATGCTTTAATTTACCCCACATTTTACTGTCATGGTTATATTTTTAAGTTCATCTATAAATGGACATTTTGACTTAGTTTAGAGACATCAGATGGGGAGATGTTTTTGATATCAGGGACTAAATAGACATAAAATTGAGTCAAAAATCAATGAGAAATTAGTTGACTTTTGAATTTTCAGAACTCTGGCTAAGAGTGTTACAATTTTGTTGGCTAAAAACAATCAAGTTTTCAAAATGTTTAAAAAAATGTATTGCAGGTGATGTGTAGCATGTTATGAATGACCGTTATTCTGTGGAAATCTGCTGTTTTCCACAGAGTTCTGTGCATGCTGTGTCCTTGTGGGTAAAAAAGTGAAGAAAAAATTGCAGAAACTTTTGTTGACCATAGCTTTAAGCTAGTCTCAAAGTCTAGCTTCACTGTCAGTACTCCCTCCAGAATCCGAGCGCTGTTTGCGGTGGAGCCGAACAGCAGGACTCTCAGTGGAGCCTCACTCAAACGCTCCCGACTGCCACTACAAATGACTTCTGGGAATCCTCCAGCGGGAGCTGTCTAAAGTGATCTGCTCAGGCTGAAGCGCCACTAACGTGGGCACACGTGAACTCGAGTGTGGAATTGTAATAATGCTATGCGTACAGCTCCAGACCGACAGTAGCAAGATATTCGCACGAAATAATGAGAAACATGTTCACGGAAGTATGCGCCCCTGTTTGCGCTCTCACACGCAAATACTCTGGGCCTTCAGTAATGCCAGACAGAGATTTATGAGCTTTATATATCCATTGCAATGCATTCCATAATAAAATGTAGTTTTACAAAGAGAACAGCTGCATGTAGTCACCTTGCTGGGAGTTTCTGTCTATGTATAAAAAATGGCAACGTTATCTTATGGGATGGTGGGATGTGAGTAATAGAGACTTTATTTTGCATTTGGGTTTGTAGTCCAACATAAATTCATTTTTCATCTGTTGGCAATTTATGTGATAATGGCATATTGAACACCATTTACCTTATAATTCACCCAAAAATAAAAATTCTTTAATTTTATTACCTTCAAATTGTTCCAAAGCTGTATGAATTTCTTTCACAAAAACACAAAAGAAGATATTTTACAGAATGCTGGTAACCAAACAGTTTATGGTAGCCATTCACTTTCATAGTACGGAAAAAAAAAAATACTATGGAAGTCAATGGCTACTATCAGCTGTTTGGTTGCCAACAGTTTTCAAAATATCTTTTGTCTTTAGCAAAATAAAGAAACTCGTACAGGCTTGGAACAAGTGGAGGATGAGTAAATGATGACAGAATTTTCATTTTTGGGTGAACTATCCCTTTAAACTCAAGCAGCCAGTGCTATTATATTTTTAAATCCATGAAATGACATATTGATATTGATATATTGACCTTTTATTATTTAAAAAAATATATTTCATTCAAATATTTTAGTAACATTAAAATAATGTATTAAATATTATTTATATTTGATAACATTTGAACAATTTTTATAATTAAATATTATATAATCTTGTATATTAAAATTAATATTATATATTAATATTAAATATTTTATAATCTTAAATAGCCTATTTTAAGATTATAAAATCCTAGGATTTGATTACAGGAATAATCAGCCTGTAACAGTGATATGGAGGCACTTTTATATGTCATTTCACCTCGATTTTTCTGTTACGTTCCTCATTCATTTTTACGTAAATGTATACTTTCCTCATTCCTCATATTATTTTTTTTTTTTTTTTTTTTTTTTTTTTTTTTTAGAATCTCAGAATGTAATGAACTAAAGGGAATGAAGACTTTGCGTCACTGTTGAAAAGTGTTATTTTATTTAAAAGGAGTGCTTTACACTTTAAATCAAATGTTTAAATATCTATTTGGGTTTGTTTTTGTACTGTTGGTTATTTTCTCATCCACTGCCTACTTTGGCTCCTCTGAGAAAACGCCCCTGCACCTTATTTACTTAAAAGTACAAAATCTGAATAAAGTTTTTATTTTATTTTATTTATTTATTTATTTATTTTTTTAAAACAAATTTTTCATCTCATTTCATTCCATCAGGAAAAAAGTTTAGATGTATAACTAGCTTGGTTGTTCATAGCCTCTAGGCGAGTTTCATAATGACTGCATCATTTTCATGTCACTTGCTTGCTAATTTGCAGGTGCCCTCTGGAGGCAGAAGTGTTGTTGTCGCGTTTCGCAGAACATTACTTCAACTTCCCTTTGGACTCGCTGTATAACAGAGATGTCCCAGTCAATCATGTCTAGTCCACTCTCTCCCTTTCTCCCCCTCCATCTGGATGGACATTGAAGTGATCTGGCAGGGTTTACCCTTGGACTAGTTGGGGTCATCATGTTTGGGCATGCACACTCCCTGCTAGACATGGCTCAGAGACAAACAGTGCTGGATTTAGCTTTATACCAGCAGTTCTTTCCTCTATGTGCTCCCACACACCCCTCAAGAGAGGATGAAGCCTCAGTGGCCCCTGTCCAAATCCAGGGTCATTTTCCCTTTGACCTGAAAGCATTCCCAAGCCTCATTAGAGCATCTCTCAGGGCCTCTTTGGGGCAGTTGTCTGTAACACTTGTGGCCCATAGAGTGACCGGAGGACAAGATTTGAGAGATGACCTCTGACCAGACACGTGCCTCTATGGGGTGACATGATGCAATGTAGTGTCAAGGTGATCACCTCTCCCAAGTAGTGTCTAAATCAGTATTTTTGACTTAATTTTCTGGAAAAATATCTGCATGCCATCAAAAGATAAAATACTTCAAAAGCAAAATAGAAGATAAATAAATTAGATATATACAGTATAAAAGTTTATCAGCATATACCACAAGAATAATTTCTGAAAGATCATGTGACACTAAAGACTGGAGAAATGACTGCTAAAAAATAGCTTTCCCAACAAAAGAATAAATTACATTTTAAAATATATTAAAATAGAAATAAGCTCTTTTAAATTCTAATAATATTTGACAATATTACTGTTTTAACGTATTTTTCATCAAATAAATCCAGCATAAGGAAAATGAGCATGAGACTCTTTACAAAAACATTAAGTAATCATAATTATTCCACACTTTTTACCTTTTGTTTCTCATAATTGCCTTTTTTGAGTGATTGTGACTTTATATCTCACGGTGTGACTTTTTCTTATTGTTTACTTATATAGGCAAGGCAAGTTTATGTACTGTAGCACATTTCATACACAGTGGTAATTAAAAGTGCTTTAAAAAATAGTAATCATAAAATGTTTCATAAGAAATAATAATAAAATACAATAAAAGTAAGAATAAAAATTTAAGAAAATAATACATTTGTTATATTTACATTTACGTTTAGTCATTTAGCAGACGCTTTTATCCAAAGCGACTTACAAATGAGGACAACAGAAACAATCAATTGTAGTATTAAATCAACTAAAACTGATCCAAAACTAAAAGCTAAAACTTTAACATTTAAATGAAAACAAAATAAAACTACAAACAATTCAAAATGTTAAGAGAACAAAAGGTATAAGAGTATAATAATGATTCTAACATAACACTAAGCCAAACACCAAAAACAACTACGTGTATGTATACACACACACACACACACACACACACACACACACACACACGCATATCCATAAATTCAATATTATTTCATTTCCATTTAGTTTGTTGAAGTACTAAAATAACTCAAATTAAACTAAAACTTAATAAATAACATATACAGACATAATAAAAAAACTAATAAAATGACAAACATTACTACAACTGTAACTAAAATTAAAATGGATAACATATACAAATCAAACTACATTAGTTTAACAGTAATCCTAAAAAAAATAACACTGAGCCAAACATACAAGTAAGAAATGGTTATAAAAACTAAAACAGAAGTGAAACAATAGGAATCTATTAATATAATTTGTTATATAATGTAATATAAACCTTACTCATTTGTGTTTAAAATATTCCAGATAACATATATTTTTTGAAAGCAAGTCTTAAATGGGTCATATGACGATGCTAAAAATAACATTATTTTGTGTATTTGGTGTAATGCAATGTTTACGTGATTTAAGGTTAAAAAAACACATTATTTTCCACATACCATACATTATTGTTGCTCCTCTCTGCCCCGCCTTTCTGAAACACGATTTTTACAAAGCTCATCGTTCTGAAAAGTGAGGTGTGCTCTGATTGGTCAGCTGTCCAGTGCGCTGTGATTGGCCGAATACCTCAAGCGTGTGATGGAAATATTACGCCCTTACCATATTTGGAAACACAGCATCTCCATGACATGGCGGCAGTGGCGGCAACAATACTACAGCGAGTATAAAAGTTACACCTTCTTTCTTTGCGTAAACATTTGGGCTGTATTATGCAAATCGTCCAACACAGTGCCGTAGACGTGGGGGCGTGTTTAAATGAGGCGTTTTAGGAAGGCGTGCATGAGTCTTAACTTTTATAAAGAATATCTCTTTGAGTTTGAGACTTTGCAACTTTACAGATCTTATACATGCACAAACAGCTTGTAACACTCCAAAGACAAAGGAAAACTTGAAATCTCATCATATGACCCCTTTAATGTTTGATGTAGTTTTGCTTCTCTGTAAATTTTAGGCTTTGGATATTTTTACTTAAAAACAAGACTGAAATGCTGATTAAGAAAATGATTTTTTTGCAGCGTAAGCCCTGATATCCCATCCTCAGCTAACACAATAAAACATGCTGATCGTGTAGCGGTAATTGAATTAGCCGTAGATCAACAGAGACAGATATGGGAATGTATTCCTCATTACATTGCATTGCCGGTTTTTGACTTTAGAGGTGTTATAGAGTGGCTTCGTTATCTCTGGTGACGATTAGACTCAAAGATAACCAGGATTTATTGGCCCAATAAGGATAACAGTTCATTACTAGATGAGAACTGTGGTAATCCTATTTCCACAGGCCGTAATTGGGTCTTAACACCCCCCTTTTCCCACCACCGACACCGTCGCCACCCAGACCAGCAACCATCGGCACTACCTTGAGAAGTGGGAGAGAAATCCTTCAAAGTGAATTCCAGATGAAGCTTAAGGAAATCCATATGTATCAAGCATTTGTGTGAAATGAAGTAAGGAAAAGACGGTGAGACTGGGACCTTGATGAGAATACACACAAGCTGTGTACTGCAGTGACACTGAGCTGCAGAGAGCAGTTTGCTTTCGTTTTAAGCGCGAGCCTTAACAGGCTCACCAGTTCAAAGACTTTTCCTTTTTCCCTCACAAAGGCGTATTCACAGTTGCTGCTTTTTACTTCTGTTCTGTTGTTCTCTGTACGTCAACCCACACTCAATCTCGCTGCAACCATCTGCACGTTTCAAAAAGAATAGCACTTAACGCTAGCTTGTATGGGCTGTTACATGATTACATGCATTTGAAAGCGCAGGCCACTTATTATTCACGGAGGGAGGACGGCGTACACACTGGCTGCAGACGTGAAGGCAATATCCTGTTCCCTTCTTGTCGGGCCATGTAGACTGCAGTGAGCCAATGATGTGATGTGGTATTCCTGCTGACAACCAAACAAAAGCTTTGTATTTAGCACGCAATCTCTTAATAAGCACTTTCACACAGTGGTTTTCAAACTGGGGTCTGGGGAAAAGTTCTGAGAAAAATTGTTAAAAAAAATAGAATTTTACACTGCTGTTTCATTCAGTTTTGTTGTTAGAAAACATAATATTATTCATAATTTTTTTTGAAATACAAATAATATTTTATTATGTAGATTATTTTCTAGGCAATATTTTACACATATTTAGAAATATATATATATATATATATATATATATATATATATATATATATATATATATATATATATATATATATATATATATATATATTAATACTGTTCAAAATTTTGGGGTTGGTAAGGTTTTTTGAAAGAAGTCTCCCCAAGGTTGTATTTATTTGATCAAAAATACAGTAATATTGTGAAATATTATTAGATATTAAATGACTGATTTCTATTTTAATATATTTTATTGGCAGAGTTCAGTTTTAAGCAGCAGTTAGTACAGTCTTCAGTTTCACATGATCTTTCAGAAATTATGCAGACAAATTTATTGATTATAATTGTTATAATCAATAAACAGTTGTGCTGCTTAATATTTTTATGGAAATTATGACACTTTATTTATTTATTTTTTTCCCCCAGGATTTATTGATGAATCGAAATATCCATTTGGTATAAATCCTGAATTATTTAATTTAATTTAATTTATTATTGTTATTATTATTCAAATTTTTTACTATTTCATAACATTATAAATGTATTTACTATCAATTTAATGTGTATAAAAAAATAAATAAAAATAAAATAAATCTTACTGACCACAAACTTTTGAATGGTAGTGTACATGAAATATTTATAAGGTATCATCATATTTGGAGCCTTAAAAAAAGTATAAAAACGTATGCTCTGGAAGACAGACAAGCTTTGTACGTAATATATTACAACTGTTTATTGTTCGCAAATCACTGCAATTTCACCTTGGTGTTTTTCTTCATTTTCATCTCAGTTTTCCTAATTATTACAATTTCATTGTTCTGCCTCAGCAATAACGAGTAGCAAAAAGCTCTTAAAAAAAAAGCATATTTCACAAAAATAGTTCACGTTTTCTGTTGGATGCTAGCGTATGGTTAGCTGCTCCCCATCCAAAGCCTGCTGTCTTAGCAAGATTCATTTTCGTGATAAGCTAATAAAACGTATACTCAAAATGTGTTAAAAACAGGAAGCTTATGCCACTAAAGGCTACTTTGAAGAAAGCATTCTTGGCACTTTGTAGCTTAAAGTGTGGTGTAGGAGGGGAAGAAACATTATGTTTGAGGGATTGCGGGAAATACTCGAAGTTGTTAGGAATGATTCTCCTCTTATATGCATGCTCTTCACTGACCCTATTACCATATCCATGCCGAAGAGCTATTGTCAGTATAGGACACAATCATGCTTTCACATATGGGGTTCAAATTAAACAGCTCCATCTCAAGCCTGTGGGAGCACTGAAGTCATCATCAGCCTGTTTGTGGCCTGACAAGTGAACTCTAGCTTCCATTAAATATTCTCGTGACATTTTAAATGTCGACTGTGAGCTAAACCTTTTAGAGTAACAAATACCTTCATCATATTGTAATATGCTTGGTTTTCTATCTTTGTGCAGGTTCAGACATTTGATCTGCTGTAACTAGCAAGTATGAAAGCACTCGCTTGCGTTCTGTCATCATAAGAGAAACAGTGAGCTGAAATCTTGGTTTCTTGAAAGAAGGAAGCTTAAAATGGGAGAAGCCTTCTAAAGATGAGACCTCTATTTGTAAATGTGTTCTACATTTGCGTCTCTAGATATCTATCAGCAGATATCTCTGTTGGAGAGTGAATAACGATAAGTTGTGATTAACTAACTGCATTGCAGTATGACAGTAGTTCAGCTTTTTGGATGGTGAAATTATATACTGGTTCCTTTGTGTAAAAATACATTGGTTATCGTAGCCTTATTGTAGCTTATAAAAAAAGTTTGATTGTTCCGTTTGAGTACCTGCACAGAAGTCACATCTTATGCCACTGTTTGTATAATGAAATGCTCATTATAACTGCTGTTTGTCAATGTTTTTGACAGTTTTATTAGTTGTATTCAGTGATAATGTATGTTTAAATTTAATGCTACCACTCTAATTAAGATACTCTTTGCTTTGTGTCAGATAAATGCTAATCTAATTGTAAAAATTAAGTAAATTGTCAAGTTATTATATATTTCTGTCATAAGCCCGATTCGGACGGTAATTGTTTCTCATATGGACGTCTGTAAAAATAAATTTACATATCACTTCAGTGATAAAACTCATGAATGCGGATGGCGATTTATTCACAGTGGAGGAGCGAGTTCTGTGATCCCACGAACCAACGCGCTGCTCACGTGGCCATTCACATGATTGTCTGCTGTAAATAAAATAAATTTTATTTACAAATTTATTCTTATTATTGTGTAAAATGTATTTAAAAATACTTATGTAAAATGTATTCTTATTATCCTAAGCATATTTTATAATATATAATCCTATTTATTATTTGATTATTTAAATCTCCTGTTTAAAAATAGGAAAATAGACGCGCTATAGTTTTATATAATTATATGCAATATATATCTGTTTATAGCACATTTTAAAATTATATTGCATACCTGCTTCTGCCATAATAAAGACCCATTTCGAATGTTTAACGTTACATGCTTTTCTTCTCTTTCTTCTCCCAGTCGCTGTGGTGGAGCAGTTATGAAGTATTGTTCTTTTAAATACTTTCCAACATTTCAGAAATAAATATGTATGCAAATTACACCGAAGTACAACGTTGCCTTACGGTGTTCGGGAGTGCTCAAAAAGGGTTTAAACACTGAATTTTGAATCGATTTCTTCTCGTAAACTCAGAGATGTGGATTTGGACAGCAGTTAAATTACCTCACAACCTTGGTGTTTGTCAAAAAACAGTAGGTAATTCGGCCGAGGATTTTTATGGGGGTGGTGAGAGAAAAACACCGACATCCTGGATTCGGACGGCATTAAAATCACCAACTACCCCCTGTAAATGGTGAAAATCACTTACGTCCCCCTGAGAAACAATTACCGTCCGAATAGGGCTTTACAATATGTTGTAGTCTGTTATACCAGTTTAATATGCAGAAACAATAAATAAGTCATTTATTTGCTGATTTCCCAGAAAAAGTGTAAAACCTGTAGCTTTCCGGAGCTTTCAAAACATTTTAGAATCTGACCAGCCCAGCATAGCAACACTGGCTCAGCCAATGGCATGAGTTTGGGGCTGGGTTATGTGTTTGACTGACCAATGGCAGATTGGGAGTGTTTTGGAAACCTGTTTGAAAACAATCTGAATTTTTATTTAAGTTTGTTTGGTGGCACAGAATCACACACAGTAGCTTCGCTATAGTTTGCACCTTTTTCTTACTTGCTTTATTCACTGTAACTACTAAATTATGAGTAGCTTGTAGTTTGGAAAGCTGTCTGCTTATGTGAAAGACTAGGCAAACTGGAGTTTGGGTTAGAGCTTCACTCTCACACGTTGTCTGGTCTGTTCTGATCATGTTAGCTGGTTGACTGTAATGCAGAGTGAAGCCGCAGCAAATTTTCTGTCTCAGTGAGTAGTTTTCAAAAAACAGTGCGTTGATGAAGCCAGGCTGCCATGATTGATGCGCCAAGTGTGTCTCATCCATTTTTAGTGAGATGGAGAATGTGTGGTGGGGGGCAGGGGGAGATGAAAGAAAAGAGATAGATGGAGGGAATAGTGAAGAAAGAGTTTATGTCTGTCTGACTTTTAGAACACATGTGGAGATAAACTCAGAAAATCTCTAAAGACTTTGGGTGACAAGATTTCAAATGAAGCCAGTTGGCTTATTATTAAAAGAGATGTCAAAACTATATATATATATATTTTAAAAATTTTTGTCATTCAGACAACCGGCTGACTAATCTGTCTCAAAGATGAGACAGATTATAAAGTGACTTCTTTTAAGATTTTTTAATTAGTGTTTATGCCTTTCTTTTTTTTCATCCAGACTATTGCACAATAATATTCTGTTTATCATAAGCGCACACTACAGTAATGTAATCTGTCGCTTTAAATGCTCAAGCTTTTTAAAGTCAGGTGGTTTCTGATTGGCTGTCAAAACATTCTGAAAGTGATTTCAACCATATCGGTCCTCTATTATCATTATAGCTGTGGTGTTGACATATCTATTCTTAAATAATTAGAATGATTATTAAAACTTTGTTATTTCTAATTTAATTTACTTGAAGCAGCACCGTACATGACATTCAGACATTTCAAAGATTGTATCTTGAATGTAAGTACATTTTGTCTTGATGCACTGGCAGTTTTTTGGCTTATTTTTAAACTTGTTTATACTTAAAATAAGTGATTAAAAAATAATTGTCCTAAGACAAAAACTTATTTTCTGAAAATATGTCTGAATATTTTATGCAGTATTGCTTCTTGGATAAACTGATCTTGTTTCAAGGATTTTTAGGTATTTCATCTGAAGAATTAGGCTCATACTCATTAGAAATAAGATTTTTTATTTATTTATTTTTTTGTGGTGTGTATAATTAAGCTGGGTTAACATGACCTTGACCAGACGTGTTTCTCAGGGAGCGTTCACATAAGACATCATCTTGCATTCAAGATGAGGAACAGAATGCAAGAATCTGGATCTTGAGTTCAATAAGTTGTATTTTAGCTTGACACATCCTCTTAAATACCTAACACTCATGGTGGGATTCTGAAGAGCTGCTATAAATGTTCCAGAGACGTCCATGTATGGCTGTAGCGGTGGTGCATTAAAAAGAAATACAACTTTCCAAAAGTGTTTCACCATGCAAACTATCTAACAGCTAAATCATACTAATGCTAATTGCTAATTAGAGCATTGCTACTAAAACTATTGAAATACAAGAAGATATACCAAAATCTAAACTAGTCAACTTTCAGTTGTAGTTAGCTGCTGATTGACATCCCTACATAATAGCATTACAATACCCAGAATTCAACATTTCTTTGGCAACGCAAGTAATATTTCCTTTTGTCTCGTTTTCTTTGGAGAGCAGACTGGTAGTCAGGTATGTGTCAAGGTCATAGACTTTATAAAAACACGGACATAGTGTCCGTGACGTCACCCATAGGTTTATGAAGGGCGTTTTTGAAGCTCAAAGTGGGCGGAGTCGGCCGTGGCCATCTTGGCAGCGCGTCACCGCGCATCACTCCTGGATAATTGAAAATGGGCAAAGAGGCGGGAGTTGGTTGCTGAAACCACGCCCACTTAGCAGCGGCAATCCACCTGTCACTCAAGTGGCCACGCCCTTAATTATGCAGAACTTTAAGGCTTAATATAATTTAAACGGATGACTTATAAAAAAAATTCACCCCCCTCACAGTTGTCATGAAGAGCAAAATTAGTTATATAGACCAAAACCACTTTTTGTACCAGGCTGTAAACATATTTTTTTCTGCTGTAAAGTTGGGCATTTTAACATGGGGAGTCTATGGGACTGACTTGAATTGCAATTTTAGTCACTTCCGTGTTGGTTTCACGAGAGAGAGCGGGAGGTTGCCGCTTGGTCAAGGTCTCAGACACAAAACTGCAACAACACCCTGCTCTAGTATGCCCTTGAAATGAGCCGCTTAACCATGGCTATGGAAAGAACACATTTCGTTGTTTTGACTAGACGGTACATTTGCAGTTTGAACGACAGAAGTGCGAAGCTTAGGTGCTTTTTTGCTCCATTGTTTTTGTTTGTATAAACTAGGTATCTCGGTTCTTGTTTCAGTAGAGGTTGAATCTAGTTAAAACATCTAGTGACACAGACAAATCCCATCATGCACTTGTATTTGAAAGTGACGGAACGCATGTCGCCGGAGCGCGGTTGTTTATGGTAATGTTGGAGCATTATAGGTGCTGTGAGACTCAGTAACAGCACACTGAATTGTGGGATTTCGGTGACCCAATTATTTCGTTGCGCTGTGGGCGCCGAAGTAACTCAATATTATATGCTCAAGCAAACCAGGAGGAGAAAAAAAAAAATCTATAAATCACATTCCAGTGCATTTTGCATAAATCCACACTTTTCTAATAGAATATGTATGAGAGTCTAGCTCCATTGGAAAATGAAACCTGCATCTAATCGTCTGCCCAAGTTATTTCCTGCTTCAATATTAGCCAGCTTCTTATCTAGTCCAAGGCCTGGCGTGAGAGGATATGCTCTGCTTTCCCTCACTCTTTTTCTTTTCCTTCGCCCCCTCTTTCTTTCTCCTTTTTTCCTGTATTCCTCTCACTCACTCTCTCCCTTGATCTCTCTCCTTCTGTCTTTCCTCCATCTCATTCTCTCTTTCCGTCCTCCATCTGGCTCTTTACCATCTTCTGTGGCAGATCTGAGAGGGAACAGAAAAAGCCTGAGCTCCTGAAAGCCTCCTGTGAGGCACAATCTGCCCGGTTCCTGCTATGAAGTGACCAGTTTAGACCATCATGAATTTCCAGACTGGTCTAGACAGTTTTTTTTTTGTTGGTTAGGAGTGTTTGATGCTAGTCTAGATGCTGGAACAGCATGACATTTTTTGTGAAGCTGGCTGACAAAGAACATCTTGCTGGTTAAGCTACAGTAGTAAAAAAAAAATCCTATAGGGGTAAGAAAACTAATTTAGTATGTATTTTCTTAAATGTATTTTCCACAACATTACTGTTTTTTTTTTTATACTGTATCAAATAAATTCAGTCTTAAATTTGTAAAAACATGAGACTTCTTTTGAAGGGTAGTCTATATATAGTAGTGACCAGCAGGGGCGGTTCTGGGGGGGGCCAGTGCCACCCTGTCAACAAGCTTGGCCCCCCCTTTGGCCCCCCTAAATTTGGAATCATATTACAGCAAACAATTTTGGGTGAAATGCGCAGTTTGTCCTGTAAACTATGTGTATATAAAAAGAAAAAAATCATCAGCTGCTAAATTCAAATCTGCGTTCGCTGGCTGGCACAGAGCCAGAGGTACGCACGTTTTTAAAGCATTGCGCATTATAACCAATCACATACGATTCTGTTGAGCTCATGAATGCAAGGACCAATCAGAAGCGTTCAGATGAGTCATCTCTGAATCACGCTGTTTCGTCGCTGGCTGACTGAATTCTAATTCTCTCATCAGAAACAAAGTGAAGAAGTACGAATGTAAGTAAGACATTAATTTCACAGTGTAAACAGCTTTAGAGATTATTATGACAGTTTTTGAGAGTGCTTGAACTCGCTGGACTGAAGTGAAAATGTTCTTTGATAATGTAAACGTTCTTTGCTCTCTTTTTGTACAATGAAAGTGTTATAGGCTAATTAGTAACTTACAATGTTTTTATTAAATTCACATTAAATACAAAGTCAGTCTTATTGCATGACACCCATATCTGGTACTTAAGTAAAAAGACGGGCTTTTATGTGTAGTTAATAGATTACAGTATTAGGCTACTTTGCCCATCACCCATTATAGATCAACTAACATAATCTATAAAAATGCATTTACTTACACATATTTGAGAATCGAGATATTTCATGACATATTTTAGGGATATATGGAATAAAAAAATAAAATAAATAAATAAAACCCCTGCTGGAAAAAAAAAAAAAACAATAGACACATTACAAAATTAGTAATGGTTTTACTGGTTATAATGGGACTTGTATTGGTTTTACTGGAAACTGTAATGGACCCTGTTGGTCTCTACTGGTAATTCGTTGCCTTCTATTGGTGGCTTGTTAAAACCAATAAATCCTAATGGAATATGTCCTAAAACGCACTACAGAAAACCATTTTTTAATGGTTAAATGTTGATGGTTTGTAATGGTATTTGTAGTGTAAACCATTAAAATTTTCTGTGATAGTTTTATTGTTTTGTTTTTTTTGTTTTTGTTTTTTTCAGTAGGGACATAAGCCTATATCAGTTATACAGTGGTATTGTGGCTGCTGTGTGTCACATGACAAGCATGAGAGCCTCCCCCCTATACTCATGTCCCCTCAAAAATAATGAGTGCATGATCCCCCTGACACTACAATACAAATTTATTTGTTAAATAAATGAAACATGATGAAATATTTAATTTAGTTGAAATTGTTATAGATTACTTCCAGAGATTGCAGTTATACATGGCATGGTGAAAAATGTAGGTAGGTTAAGATGAATTTAAAAATTGTGCCCCCTAAAAGCACAAGTGGCCCCTGTCTGGCCCCCCCAGTTACTGTGGTCTAGAACCGCCCCTGGTGACCAGCAATGCTAATATACTTTCAAAATGTCACATAGAATCCTAAATAATCCCTCCGCCTTTTTTAACAGGCTTAGATGAAATGCTATATGTTTACATTCACATATTATGAGAAAAGGCCACACTAAAACAAATTAAATTTTATTGATTATTTCAAAGCTTGCACACGGGAAGCAAAATGGCGTCGGAGTAAAGCGGTTCAGAGCAGAGGTGATGTTCTGTTGATTTATCGTCCCTTCATAATGATAAGTGAAGGTGCTTGTGTATGGTTTTGCTGACAGCGGTGAATTACTTATGGAGTGAACACTGCTGTAGTTTTTTCCCCCAGAGGCCCTCTCTCTGGGAGGCTGTATATCATGGCTTAAGCCATTGTCCAGATTCTCTTAAACCTCACCTAAATCCCAGTGTCCCCTCTTTGCTTTTAGGGGTTTTCCATTTTATTTAAATGCATGTTTCAGTTCCATCTGACATTTATGGTTTTTGGAATCAAAGGCAAACGGAACATCATTTGACCATTTACCTTACATTTTAGGTCATTTAATATTTTACTATGTGTAGACTGGTCCTCATAGTTTTAAATGAAAGCTTATGGTAGATGATTAAGTGTTTAATTTGTGTAGAACTTTTCATAATGCAGCATCTTAAAGGAGACCTGCATCTCTAGCGTTTACAACAATGCCTGTTTTGTGTTCGGCTAACTTTGATCTCATTCTTTCAGCGATGATGGAGAGGTTACTGTTTCATGCTTTGTGTTGCAGTGTTTTGCCATTTGATACCCTAACAGAGGGAGATGCTTTTCATAGAGAGCTTTGTGTAGCCCACTATGCCCAGACTTCCCTAATTAATTCCCAAGAGGCTTCCGTGGTCTCCGGCAGTAGTGGTGAGCAGCATCGTGCAAGAATAGAGAAAGAGAAAGAGAGAGAGAGAGAGTGTGCTCCCTCAGTTTCATTTAATTACTTTTATAAGTGTGTTTAAGCGATGGGGATGTGTCAGCCTGGACCTGTGTATTAAAGTGACAGTTTATCCAAAAGTTTAAATAATGTCGTCATTTACTCACTGTCATGTTGGTGCAAACCTGTATGACTTTCTTAATTCCTGTGGAAATTTTCACAGGAGAAATGAAGTCATATGACATGAGGCTGAGCAAATGATAACGATATTTATTTTTTGGTTAAGTATTCCTTTTAGATGCAGAGCTATAGGCTGATTTTTAGTTTGATCTCTTGGCAGCATGTAGATCACATCGCTAGACAGATCTGTAGCTCAGAAAGACCCACACATATTTCACTGTGCTTACAGTTCATAAGGAAACATCAGTTGAAACATGCAAAGCATCAAAAAACAAAAAAAACAAATCTTAATCAGTATTTTTTGTCTTGTTTCAACATCCTCAAAACAACATTATTTTACCTGAAAAGCTAAGTTGTGAAAATGTAAACTTGTTTTCTGAGAATTTATCTTGAGGTATATTTCTTACCCCTTTGGCATTGTTTTTCCTTGATTTAAGCAAAAACCTCGATAAATTTATTCAGATTTATGTGTAAAACAAGCAAAGATCTGTTTGCCAATGGGATAAGAAAAAGAAATTTACTCAAGATGTATCCTCTAAAAACAAGTCTTTCATCTTCACACAGTTTTACTTCTAAAATACATTGATCTTGCTGGCTGATATTTTTTTAAATAGAAAATAAATACAAAAATACTATCTTTTTCACTTTAAAGGCCAATTCAAGTATGCTGACTATAATGCTAACTGTAAGTATAAAGTTTTAATAATCTTTCAAATCTTTCAACTGTAACGATAATGACAGGAACAATATCACTGAAATAACTATCAGAATGTTTTTTTTCAGCTGATAAATGATAAAATCATTCGAATCTGCTTGTCTTTAAAGAGCATTTAATGTAATGTAATATATGTAGTAATTAATTACATTAAATATGAATATAAATATAATTATAGTTATCTTTATAGTTACCGTTCTTGGTACATTTTCATAAAAGACTAAAACTGTTTCTCTAATATTTGGAATAACATGCACCTGTATTTGTATTAAGGAAGCAAGTAGCGTTAATTTCTGATCACAAATATTTCCTGTTAACATACATGAGTGATTATCTATTTATTTACGACTTTTAAATTGATTTAGTGAGGTCAAATAAACAACGTGACACGTTTCTTTTGTTCCGCATCCTATATTTTATGAGTTGTGGTCTCAACCCGTTTGTCTGGTCTCCAGCCTGGGCTCAAGGCTGAGAGCGAGCAGCCTGTCAGAATGATGAGTGTGTCTAATTGAGACGGAGCACTGCTGGCTGAGCCGAGGGATTGACAGTTAATCACAGCCACGTTAAACTCTTCAGCACACCAAGAACGCCTCCTTCTGCGCTGGCTCGTCTCTCTCCCGCTCTCCTCCGCACCCCACGATCCGCGGCCCGCCGCTATCTGCGAAAGATTTATGTCATCTTCACGACAGCTCGTTCCTGGCATCCATCCATCAGGGTGTAAAAGCCCCTCCGGTGGCGTTTTGGATACCAGCCTGCACGCTCAAACCACGTCAGTGCCAGAAACAGACACGCCGGCTTTGCATCTCCCGTACACACCCACACTTTAAAAGCCTTTAGTCGCTCCTTTGGTTCGCTATTATCAAATGTGCCAAAAATAGAAAATAAATCACTGCGTACAACGGTTCAGTTTCTGCAGGACACTTTTAAACCCCTAAAATGCCACCTACCTTATGCCGGAATGCTTTTCTGAGTCTTGGAAGGATTATTATTGTGGGTGAATGACAGCTCTATGGTTGAAGAGGTCTGGTTTTAATTGCTGACTGAAAACTAGGGAGACAGAAACAGCGAACGATCTAAAACTACTTTTAAATGATGTGTGCCTGCACTCTTTGTCATTTTATTTTCTCTCTCGGAGGCATAGGCGAGAGAGGAAACAGCAGCCGGCTTTGTTAAAGGCTGCTTCTTGTTGAATGCCTTATTACGCTGATTTATCACTATCGATTTTAATTCCGCCAATAGTTGCCTCAAGCTACATAATTAAAATACTGCATTGCTGAGCCTCCGCGGAGTCCCTCAAGACTGCAGATAACTTGTAAATTTGTGTTTTTTCCTTCAATAAATAATGCCTAGTGTGCATTCACAGGCCTGAAAGGGCAAAAAAGGGCTGGCCACTGGAACAGAACCGTGGGTTAGTTTGCTGTTGCTTGGCGCAGTGAAACATGTCCCATGACTTCAGGACCCGGAGCTTATATTTAGCACCTGGAGTGTCAGCGGTGCTGTTGATGTCAGCCCAGTTTTCGACCATCCTTTTGCTTCCGGGCCCCAAGGGCTCTGTGAAAGGTGCACTTGGGAGACCATTATCGGAGCATGGATGTGAGAGGGTCAGCAAAAAAAAAAAAAAAAAAGTTCCCATCCAGTTACACTTAGTTCTGATACACTCCCTGCAGTGCTGTTGCCCTCATGGGTCCAAATGAACAGCTGCCCCAAATAGGGAAAATGAAGCTGGGGAGTTTGCAAATGGTAACAAAGCTGCGCCACTTTTTGAATCTCACCCTCGCTTACTACAGTGCTACAGCAGCAAAACGAGACTATCTGAGCTGCCATTTAAAGGTGAAGCTTGTTGTTTCTGCACCAAGTAGAATTGCAAAAACATGACTGGTTTAATGAAAACTCTGTCTCCATCTCCATCACTTGGCTGAAGTCGATATTTGAATTTAAAAACCGTAACGGTTCCAGCCTTTTGGCAGTAATGGTAGTACCAGGTTTCAAACATTTCTGTATGTATGCTGAGTGAAGAGCATCAAAGGTTTCTATTTACTTGTGTTTCTTTGTTATTTTATTACTTTCATTTAATCCATTGAATGCAATATTTACATAATTGAACAGTATTTGAAGGCTACATGTATTATTTACTTATAATTATTAATAGCATTAATAATTAATCAGTTTTATTTAATAAAAAGTTCTGTCATGAAACTCTAGATGGTGCAGACCAATAGGTTCCAACTCAATCTGATATAATTACATCATCATTCACATGGTGCAGTTGATTGGTTTCTTTTTGCATCAGCAGCCAATGAGCTTGCTGCTCAACATTTAAATACTTGGCTAGTGCTTGCTGTAGCAGTTGCAACGTGCTTCAGAAGCCCTCCACCTTCCCCAGCTCCACCTGTATGGATCTGGTATGAGGTGATTTCATGTATGTTATACACAGGGGTTATTTCATGTTATATGTGGAGCAGCAGTGTTTCCTACATGCTCACAGCAGCATGTCTGTGGATGTATTGGCAGTAGCAAGTCTTGGTACTTTCTCTGCCACAGCAGCAGCAGCGTAGAAGATCTACTCCGCCAAGACCAAACACATTAACGTTGTCATGTATATTACCGTGCTAAACTCTCCGAGAGTTGTCATAACAGAAATACTTGTATTTTCAAATAGTTAAATATTAAAATAAAATAGGTTTTCTTATGGTACTGAAATCAGTACAGAGAACCGTGGAATTTTACTGGTATTGGTACTGACTGAAGCAAAAAATAGGCAAAGTAATTTATTTTCTGGTATATAAAAAGATATTTTAACATTGAAAAAGAAAACATTCTGTTGCTATGTATGATTTTTCGTTCAGCTTTCTGCTTCTTTCATTAGATCTGATAAAGGAGGTCGTTTTGTAATTGAATACAGGGGCTGGGGACGTACAAAAACACTTATGTCCCTCAGACAGGGTGTGGACTGTGGGTCGTACACAACAGCCTCGCATCTGTCCCCCTCCCCTCGAATGCAGGCTGGCTGGAGGACGTTTCGAAAGGTCACCGCGTATAGACCGTTTCGGCGAAGCATGTTTTTCCCCAGCGCCTTTGGCGACAGCTACCATAGAGGCAGCGGTTCCTGATACGGGCTTATCTCCTCCCAGCTCCAGAGGGCACTGGCTACACTCAGTCCAGCCATGCTTCAGCTGTTATTTACTCCTTATCGTGGATGTTATTTTGTTTTGTCTTCCTTCACTCTGTTTCTTTCTCCTCTAGCCTTTCGGAGAAGTTTCCCTCTCTTTCTCCACCTCACCTGGAGCTCTGTATGTGTTTTCTCGTCCCCTGAGAGGCCGGGGTAATTGTGGCCCACCCCTCTCATTGCCAGTTAAAGAGCTGGAGCTCTGCCAGTGGCTCCACCTGTGAAGCAGCGTGTTGTTTGGTTAAGGATGTTTTGTTTGTCTCGAGAGGAACCGAGGGGCTAAATTGGGTATATACGGATTTCAGTTCATTCCGTTTGAGGTGATACTTTTCAAGTCAAGTCTTCATTCTGTCATTGCTTGTTCTCAAGCAGGAAATTCATTTTTAATATTCTTCTGCTAACAGTTTAATAAAGGAAAACAGTGCTAAACACATTTCAAATTTGCTCCAAGATGTTTGCCTGGTTATATAATAGGACAAACTGCAATTAATTCATTTTCAATAATTTACAATAGGATAAACTGAGAATTTTTGACAGAAGAAAAAGTTATCCACAAAATAAAGTTCACAACAGAAGAAACATTTTTATTTTTTATTTTTTTGCTTTATTTAGACAATATGATTGGATTCTTACATGGAGATTTAAACCATGTAGTGCCTGTCCTTCAAAGTTACCAAATCCAGTTTTTGCTTACTTTTATTTGGTGTTTATATAAGTATTAATACTGAGCATTGTTTTATCCATCCAGCTGTAATAATAGTGTATCTAATATAATTATAAAATATAATTAATTATTTTAGCTTTATTTGATCAGGCAAGTCACTTAAGAACATGATCCTATTTTCAAGGATACTGCCATTTATTTGTTTGTTTGTTTGTTTGTTTGATTGTTTGTTTGATAGTTAGTTAGCTTATTGAAATTAGAAAAAGTAATAATTATTTTAGCTTTATTTGACCAGGCAAGTCACTTAAGAACAAGATCCTTATTTACAAGGAAACTGCCATTCATTCATTCTTTCATTCATTCATTCATTCATTCATTCATTTATTTGTCTGTCTGTCTGTCTATTTATTTATTTCTATAAATAGTCACAGTAAATTATTTTATAGGGGTGCACGATAAATATCGGGCGATAATTAATGCGCATCTTGTCAGTAAAGCCGGTTCTCTAATCAGCAGTAAATTCCAACACGTGCGTGATTTCACATTGAGCAGCATTTACTACACAGAGCTGCGCAAAACCACGCTGATAATGAACATGGATTTGCGCAGCTTGTCAGTGAACAACGGCTCTGTGTAGTAAATGCTGCTCAATGTGAAATCACGCACGTTTTGGAATTTACCGCTTGATTAGAGAACCGGCTTTACTGACAAGATACGCATTAATTATCGCCCGATATTTATCGTGCACCCCTATTATTTTAGCTTCATTTGACTAGGCAATTAATCAGTCAATCAATAAGTAAATAAATAAATAATGAAATTAATATCTATTCACAAAAGTAATTTATTATTTTAGCTTTATTTGACTAGGCAAGTCACTTAAGGATACGATTCTTATTTATGGATATTCTCCACTATTTATTTATTTAGTATATATACTACTAATTAATTATAATGTTATTTATTTATTTAGATTGTTAGTGAATATTATAGTTATCAAATATAATTTTAAAATGTAATTTTTGCTTAAGAACAAGCTCCTTATTTACAAGGATGTTGTCCACTTGAAGTTGAAAAGGGGAAGAGTTAAAGATGGGAATAATTTGATTATTTTGATAATTCAAATGGCAAACTCAACAGAAACTATTGTAATAATTGTATATATGATTATTGTAATGGCAATTAGTTAAATGCCTTTCCAGCATTAAAGACGTTTAATGGCATTAAACAAATTTCATTAATCTCATTAGCCATGTGTTAATGTTGGCAGCCACAGCCTACCCATCTCTACCCACCCATTAAACTAGTTATTTATAACTGAATTGGTGGAGGGATCTCAGAAGAATTGTTGCAGGAAAGAGGTAAACGGCTTGCATAGCAGCTCACTTAAGTTTTGGGAGTTGAATGAACAAACTCCCCCAAAATCTTGATCCAAAATAAATACAAAAGGAACAGGAAGAGACAAGACAAGCTGACAGAAACAAGAGTATCAAGAAATGTAATTATTAACAAACTGGAGCACAGGACAGGTGTGTAGACATAAAGTGATCTAAAGAATTGAGCAAAGAGAGAGAGAGTGATTGGAAGTGTGAGTAGAGATTAGGTCACACTTTTGGTGATGTGTCACACCCAGGAGTAAAAATCCTGTCATGGGCGATACGCTGACTTTCACGGTAGAGAAAGAAAATTGATTTTTGCAACTGAGAAGGTTTCACACCGTTAACGGCAGCTTTTAGGTCTTTCTTTATTACTACACATGCTGTGTATGTTCCTGCCTTACACACTCGAGGCAGTTGTAATGCGAAACACATATCCTGCTTTTGAAATAGATACCATTTGATAATATTAATAAAAGCATTTAGAATTGGCTTCTGTGTAACCGGCTGCATTTTTCCTTGAAATAGCCAAAAACAGCCTTTGGTTACAGATTTATTTTTACATGTTTTTAAAAGTCCATGAGAGCAGGGAATTGAGGTTTGTTGTGAAGACGGAGTTTGTTACAAATTGCGTGTGACATAAATCGTCTGGAATTGTATCGCTAGTGATTAATGAATTTCATATTTGGTCTATTGGGGTCATTCCAAGAAATGGCGTTCTCATATTTTCATGCTCAGTGTACCACTACATTAAGAGGACCTGTGGTAATTGCATTTCTATACGAAAACTTAGCCGATTAATGAATGCTAATGAAATGTTTCCCCGTTTGAACTAATGAGACATTTAATTTGATGACAGAAAGGCGTCATTTAATGAAATTTATGATGGAACATATTAGTGGGGTTACTTTCATTGTGATCTCTAATAAGTTTTGATGCACATGATGTCAAATCAGTTTACAATGTATAAACAGCATTTTGCATGGACTGTTTTTAAAAGCTGAAATTGATATTGTTGGGTAATATATATGCATTCTGCACATTTTAATTCATATTTAACATTAAATTTAACTAAACTAAAAGTTTTAGTTTGAATGCTTTCTTTTTTGCAGTCGGTAGTTATGCTATACAACTTTTACAAATATGTTAGAGACAGTAATTGTGAGGAATAGTCACCACTAGCTATACTTGTTTTTTTAATGTCTTGTGTTTTTTAATGTTTGTCGTTTCAAAAACCTGTTTGAAATGATGAAGGAATGTGATTACACAACAGGGTTTAAAATATTCATTTGAGATGAAATATTCATTTGTGTGTGTTAATTCCAGCACACATTCGTGCACAGTAATTGTGTCTTTAGGGGGAAAGACATCAGTGAATGTCAGCTGCATGGAAATGACATGAGATAATCATCATGATTTTCTTTAGGAACAAAATATGGATGATGAAAGATTTGAGTGCTGTGATAGTTGCAATCTTTTTTCGCTTTTGTTCAAAAATACAGAAGGACAGGAAATGATTCAAAAGACAACACATCCATCACTTTAGAGAATATACCTTGATTAATTGGTTTATCTGTTGGTACACCTTGCATCTTTCTGTCATAGATCGAGGCAAGCGGTATGATGTCAGGCATCATAACCTGGCCTTCCTTTGCTGTCTGCGTTTAAAAAGCATTCCCACTTTTATGTGTGTGTGAAAAAAGAAGGCCAAGGCAGAATGCCTTAAATCTCAGCTGACCTTTTGAGAAAGGTTGAGAGACATGGGAAGAAATGAGCATCGAGGCTATAAGGACAGGATGGGCCTTAAACAATTTTAGGAAGAGAGATGCGAGCATGACTGCTTCTAAAATTGAAGTGGGAAGAGGACCCATTGATTCGACTATATTCAGCACTGCACCCCTTCACCTCTCTTTTTATTCTCAAACACACCTTTGAAGCCTCTTGATGTCAGAGGCGAACAAAGCCCCGCTGATGGGGTCAAATGGAGAAAAAAAATGCTCTTAAAAGTTCTGAGAAACAGGAAAACAAAAAAATGGACTGTACCACTTTCTGTGAATATGCTGCACTTTGCTGTTCCATGACTTTTAAAAGTTAATTGCACAAACCCCACACTTATCTAATAATAAATTATCCTAGCATGACAAGTAGCTAGTTTTAAACACATTAAATGCGTGTATCTACCTAGTTTGTTTTCTACACATAAAAACTGTATCCTTTCAAGAATATATACTTAGATACTAATATGTACCGTTTAGGGGTAAATAAGGTACAAAGACCAGAAGAAGGTACCATTTTGCTTTTGTGTCTTAGGATACTGCTCCAGTGACAGCTTATTGTCTTCTTTACATGTTTTCATGTTTTTAGAAAGTATTGTGTTGACTGCATGTAAACTCAACAATTTAACCATGTTATCCACATTACTGCTGGAAGGAGAACAGAGATTTGATTTGATTTGATTGATTTTTACATTTCATTGTTACAGTACATTTCATTGTTACATTTTATTGTTACTTTTTTGTGTTTATGGAATGTTTATTTCCAGAAAATTTACACAAATTCGATCCCAAACTAGCTAGTCCTTATTTTAGTTTATTTTGTTCTGTGTTATTTATGGAATATTTATTTTCAGAAAGTCAAATTAGGCACAAATTAGGCTTTAAAATGTACACAGACATGCACCCAAACTTTGGGTTGCAAATCAGATGGGTTGCAAAATGTGTAAAGCTTATATAAAATTAATAGCCAAAACATCTCATATAATATTTAGTTTGACCTCCTGGGTGAGACAAAATTTTGATGGTTTGAAGTCTTTTGACTGACTATTTGCATATCTACCTTATTCATGCAAAGTAGCAGGTGCCTTTACCCCAGGTCTGTCCCTGCTTCTCAGACTTTTCATCTCTTCTTTTCTGTTTCTAATAATCTTATTGTTTTTCATTTCTCCTTTATCTGCCCTGCCTTCCTATCTTGTCTCCCATTCCTCTGACTGTTTCAGGCCGCAACTTTCAAGTCCACGGGAACTTTTTGTGATTGCATCTTTCAGCCTTTCTCTCGTCCGCCTCAGCGCTGTCCTTGGTCTTTTCTTGACTCACTCTCTCCCTTCTCTCCTCCTGTTTTCTCGGCGATAGCATCTCGGTTAGCTGGCGAGTGGCTGTTTTCCTGCAGCGCACCGTTTGAATGACGATGGGCTCAATCACTCCAAATCTCGTTATGTATGTTCCCGCGCCCTTGGGAGGGTTAGCAGCGAATAGATGGGACTTTATCAGATTTTACCAGCCTTGGAGGCATAATTCACCAAAGGTCACCTTATGTTTGATATTTCTGGTTTATGTGAACAGTATGTCTGTGCCGGTGTGTAACGGTGGCTTTACGATGAGGTGAATAGTCAAAGGTTAACCGGTGAGGACTCGCATTGTAAATATCAAAAAGGCAAAGGGGACGTCTGACCTTATTGAACGATTCAGCAGAGGGTTCTTTGCTCTTCTTGGACGAGTTTGCATTTAAAATTCTCAAAGTACACAAGGCTAAAAAAAATAATTTTGTTTTGGTACAGTATTTTTTCAGCCTAGGTTTGTTTTAGACACTGTATTTCCCTTGTGTGTTTTTTGTTATGTCTGACATTGTATCTGTTATCATTCCAATGCTAATGCAGTTCACGCAATCCATTAAAAAAAAAAAAAGGTTGAGGGAGAAAAATAGACGTTGAAGGTTAGAAGTTCATCATTCATAACAGAAAAAGAGGACGAGGCTCTCTCGGACTTGACGCTGACTGACAGTGATTAGGATGACTCGGTTTTACACAGAAGAATTGCTAACCTAGAGTCATGCTAGGTAATAAAACTTTGGGTCATTTTCAAGGATATCATTGAATATGAATGATCTCTAATGCACAGAATGATGTATGTTGTCTATCTCTAATAAAACGAGGAGCTTGATCCATTACTGCTTACGATTCCCTAGACTTAGTTGAAACACTGTGGAATGTTTTATGAATGAAACTAATTGCTGTGAACTGTGGAAGCGTCTTTACAAGAGCATTTTATTGACTGCTCTTGAGAGTAGTTTTGTAACACAATTAACCTTTGAACAATCACCAGAAACATTTTCTTTTGGAGCGATAAGACAGAATTGGTTTACTTAATTATGGCTACACTGAACATTTCTCACAGAGATCATTTAATAAATCAAATTACCTCAGCTTGAATTAGTTTTTCTCATGTTTTCAGCTGAGGTTGACACCTTTATTTTAGTACCTGCATTTGACAGTAAGCAGATCTAGTTTGTGAGTTTTAGGTCGAAGGAACTTAATGACAGTAATAAACTCAGTGGGGACAAAAACCTAATCATGAGGTGTTTGTAATATCTGTTGCTATTAGCAGGTTTCTTGAGAGCAAAATTCTCTGAAATATTATGGGTTTAAAATTATTTTTCTCTGATCTGTTGAATCCCCCTGTTATGCACACAAGTGAGGATTTATAATGAAAATACTGGAGGTCAAAGACTGTTGGTAGACGCTATAAGCCTTAACAACCATTTAAAATGGGTCTTAATCTGAATTTTATTTTATTTTAATTTTATTACATTACATTTCATTACATTTTGTTTTATTGCATTACATTTTATTGTGTGACTTTTTTGTGTTTTTAGATTGTTTATTTCCAGAAAATTCACACACATTCAATCCCAAACTAGCTAGCTTGTTTATGGAATATTTATTTCCAGAAAGTCTACATAAATTAGGCTTTAAAGTTTAAACAGTACATAGACATTTTATTTTATTTATTTTATTTGAATCAGCTTATACATTTGAGTATTTTCTTGCACTAAATGTTTTGTCAATAAGTGTTAAATACAGTGTAATAAATAAATAAATAAATAGTAAATATATTAAAAAAAACATATTTCTGATTGTAATCTATTTCTAATTTCTGTTGTTTTTTTATTATTAATGTTATGTTTATTATTTATTTGTTGCATTATTTATTTAGTTATTTTTTGGAGGGAATTAGATTAGTCATTGATGCTATAAAGTTAATAGTGAAAGCCTAGAAAAATCATTATTTGGAAACAATTATTACACCATTTCAAAATTATAGCCATATATAATAATCATAAAAAATGAAAAGGACCAAATTTAGTTCTATATTTAGTTCAAATTTATACCCAGTCAACTCATCACATGACCATTTAAACCTGGTCACTTTCACATAATATTCAAGCAAGGATACTAAGAAAATATTAGCTTCACATTTCTTCTTCGGTACACTTGCCCCTTACTGTTAAGTCCCCTATACTGTAAACACATTTTTTGTAGTTTTTACAAACTGAGGGACAAGCCAATGTGATTTTCTGTGTGCCACAGATGCTGTCGATAAAGCTTGTTATTATCCTGAAATATTCACTTAATGCTCACGGTTTAAGGAAAATTAAATATTGTACAATCAACATTCTAGTCCTCTGGGAGAAATTGTAGCAGCTGCCCTGGCTTTCTGAGGTTTCAGGCTGGCTCTGGGAGATTGGATTCTGATCTAAGCCAGGAGAAGAAGATAGTGAGAAGCAAAATGTCAGCGCCAATATATTGTGTTCTGTACCCCACTCCCACCTGTAAGAAAGAGAGGGACGGTGCCAGCGTACTCGGATGGGTTCTGGGGCCTCTGGCTGAGATATATGGTCAGCTCTGTTGTTTGGGCTCAGATTCACTATGATATGATGAAGCACAGACTCTCCACTGTGAATTCAATCAGCGTCTCCTTGAGAGAGTTCTGGAGTGGGCTCTCAAATGTCACCATGTGTTTTCCGCTGTTTTAGTCTAAGCTTTTTTGGATGTGCTGGATGCACTGTAATAACAGACTGTGAATACATTTTAATACATATCTATCTGTCTAGTTCTGATTCATGTACATTTCTGTTAGGGCTGCACCTATATAGATGCAGAAATTGTAGCAGATTGATAGGCAGGCTGACACCAGTAGGTGGCAGCAAGTGACTGAACCCATGAGGGAATCATTGAATCATTCAACCTAAAGACTCTAAAGACATATGGCTATGTCATAAATGTTTCCACCTCTGCTGTCATGGTACAAATATGCTATTAAAATTATAATTGGAAGAATACTTTATTTAGAATATTTTGGTATTAACTGACTTTCTATTAGTGCAGTAAAGGTAATGACAACTGTCTACGGTCCCCCAGTGGTTTACATTTCAAACAGTTCAGCATTATGTGATTCATTTACAACAGAAAACAATGCATTACCACAAAAATATATTTTTTTTGTCTTGCATAACATAATGAAATTGAACAAGCTCGGCGTCAGTTCTTTTTCAGAATTGGAAATCTGTGCAAAGGATTGTGGGCAATTGAAAGATGCGAAGGATACACGATACTCCTTCAAAATGAAGGATGCAAAACAAAAATATCCTTCGACAATACTTCATGATTTGGCAGCCTAGATATGCAGCCTTGCAAGGATGTATCCTTCCATTTGAGAAGCACCTACTGATTCATTCAGAAACAAAACGAGCGACTATCCTTGTGAGTGAGTCATTGAATCATTCACTGAATTGATTTTTTTTTTCTTTTCAAAAACTCAGATTCAGTCGGGAATAAAACTACCACGTGTTGCACCTACTGTAGACGCACAGCAGTGTTGTTGTGGATTTATTTAGAAAACTTTCAGTGGTGGTGTGTTAAAATGTATGTTACTCAATATTTACTTGTTCATTGAACTGTTGTATAAAGCGTTATCTGTTTTAACCTTTATCAGAAAGAAGAGTGAGTTAGAAGAGTGAGTTAGAATTTAGTGCAGTCCCTCAAACGTCTTATGGGTCATTCCATATGCTTTTCCATTTTTGTTTATGTAAATATGTGATAGTCGGATCTGTTTGAATGCTCATGTCTCGAGTCTTTAGCTGTGAATTGCAGCGATTTACAGACACGGCGCTCAAGCTCAATTTGTAAAATAATGCGTCTCCAAGCCTTGCGTCTTATGGTTTTAAATGCAAAAACATATTCTGTGTGATTGACACATTAAGGAAAACAGCATTATATTGTCAGCAAATCCCTGTAAAGAACCATATTCTTCAGTGCATGGATATGTAATCATTTGTGGCATTTTACTATGTTAATTTTATCCTGATTACAAACAACATTGACTTGATGAGTTTGAGGAGGGGCTATCTGTTTATTTGACCAATTCCAGATGTGGTACCAGCAGACAAAGCACTTAAATGAGACCAGTCATATACAGTAAAAAATAATATATTTAATGTTCAAATTAGATAAAAAGCTCTCATTGTATTTGCTTCCAGCTTTGGCTTGACAGATTATTTATTAGCTAGCCTAATTATTGCCACTCATATATTGTACATCCCTAATATCTATTTTCCATATATCTGTCCATCTAGTTTATTAATCTGGCAGCAATTTAGCGACATCAGTATCGAGGGCTTTAATTAGCCATTTCATCAAAGTCAACAGCTTTACCTTCATGGGCTTGAGAAAATCAACAGTGCCTCATGAACTTCACGATTCCTTGCTTACAGTGACCCTCAACAGCCCCTCTGTGCATGTTTAATACAGCTCTGAAGCACTCTTTATCTGTAGATTTAGCCGTCTACCCTTCTTTTCCATCTTTCGTTGCTTCCTTGTGATGTGCTCTTCGGATGTCTCTGGAGTGCAATATGAAGAAGCCTTGAGGAAATCTAATTAACCAGAATGCCTTGAGAGAGCAGGGCTTTTCACACACATGTACACCCAGAGATACATAAATCACGGGCTGTCCCAAGAAAAGGGTACTTTGGAGAGGGCCTGGTTCCATAGAGCCATTAGCTATTAGTTATGACCCTTTTCCAAGTTTCTTAAGGTTTATGTGCACATGAATTTAGATTAAACAAACTTATTTTTTCTGAGGCAAATTTTACTTGAAATATATTCTTACATCATTTGAAGTAAATGCCATCTGATTTGATAGTTTATTTAATACAATGACACTCAGTCATTGTGGCCAGTATATAAGCTGTTATTATTCAGAAAGAGTCATGAGGTGAGAATCAAGAGCCATACAGCTCTTCACAATGCCAGTTTTTTCCACCGACTAGCTGATTTCTGCATGTCAGATGTCATTAAATTTCAACTTGACTGCAAGGTCTCTTATTTTGCTAGGTACTGTAATTCATAGCTGTTAACCTTCATCTTAAGAAGTAGTTTTTTCTTTTCATAAAGGTTTTTTTACCTTCTCTGTGAGCTCTGTCAGACCATACAAAAACTCCTTTGATACCAAGGCAACAAGGACAGTCTGGTCCTGTCTCGTATTTTTCGAGCGAATCAACACAAAGACCTTGGGATAGAGTGATGGTTGTCTTCTAGACGCAGGGGCACAGGGTGGGGTTTTGTTCGGTAAGCAGACGAGCACTTGAAGGGTGTTTAGGTTGGCATGTCCTGATTAGGGATGACAGAAAAACCATGGTTAAAGGTTCTTTCTCTTGTGTATGTATATAAATGTTTCATCTGTAATTATTCACTCAGCCTCACCTTGCAGATGGAGCCCCTAACCCCAGCGTCCCAACGTCCTTTGTGCGTAAACGGCACGTCATGCTGATTAATAACAAGCAAGCCGAATGTTCTCTTGTGCTCTTGTATGAGAGATTGTTCAATTAAGGGCATGTTTGACTATATAAAATCTTGAGAAATGAAACTTCCTTGAACTTATTCATTATCACATAATCTGATAATTGACTTTGTTCATGATAAGTAATACAGTATATATACACTTCCTTTTAAAGTTTGGTGTATAAGATTTTGAGAGAAGTTTCTGATGCTCACCAAGGTTGCAACTATTGGATCAAAAATACAGTAAAAAACAGTAATATTGTGAAACATAACAATTTAAAATAACTGTTTTGTATTTTCATATATTTTGTAATTTATTCCTGTAAAATAACTATTTTTAATATATTTGAAAATGTAATTTATTCCTGTGATGGTAAAGCTGAATTTTTAGCAGCCATTACTCCAGTCTTCAGTGTCACATATCCTTCAGAATTCATAATAATATGATGGTTTGATGCTCAAGAAACAATTTTTTATTATTATTATCAATGTTGAAGACAGCTGTGTTGCTTAATATTTTTGTGGAAAGTTTTGGTGATTTTTGGAATCATTTTTTGGGAATTCTTTGATGAATAAAAAGATTAAAAAGAACAGCAATTATTTCAAATATAAATCTTTTGTAGCATTATAAATGTCTTGATTGTCAATTTTAAGCAATTGAATGCATCCTTAATGCATTAATCCAAGATTTTTATATTTTTTATAGTTTTAAATTTATTTAAAATTTTATATTAAAAAAAAAAAAAAAATCTTCCTGACCCCAATTTTTACAGTAGTGTATATATTTTCTATATATGTTCTTGGAAAAAAAAAGTGATTTCCTTTGTACACATTTATTATGTAGATGTAGTTAACATGTCTAGGACCTAAATGGAAAAATTAAATTATTTTAAAGTGAGACAATTAAAAATATATATTATTATATATAATTGAAATCTAGAATGATTGTTTGAATGATTATTTTTATTTTCATTGTTAGGCTATCTAGAATGTTTATTTCCTTTAAAATCCGTCCTAGGGAACGGAAAGGTTCCCCTAATTGAAGAATCAGCTATGAATATGCCTGTTTTGAGTATTTGTGCCTGTTGCTATACCAACACCTCACAAATTTCTGTCTTTGTACAGAGAAATTTTGCAATTGTCACACTCCGCAGAGACAGAGAGCCTCGAGGCTAAAAAAGAGCATGAAAGACATTTTAGTATTCCGCGCTGTGTGTTGTCTCTCTCTCTCTCTCTCTCTCTCTCTCTGTGCTCGGTATTGAGAGAGTAATGCCAAAATTGTCATCCTTTGTGAACTCACTGAATGGAGAGATACTTTGCGGAAAGAGACAAATAGACAAACAAGGGCTTTTGAAAAGTAGGAACGGGAAAACTACACAGAAGTTTCTGAGGAGGCTGTAATACAGCAGATATGCTCCGCAGAGAAGCTGGATATTTATTTCCCCCTCAGTCTCTATTATTCTCTCTGAGCTTAGTGTGTATGTGCCTGTTTCTTTAAGCAGACATGCTCTAATATGCACTAAAGCTCTCCACAAATGTTTGTAGCCATACAAAGATATGAAATGTTTTCTTTTTCCGAGAATATTTCACGTTCTTTCCTTCAGTTCTCGGTTTTATACTATATTTAATGACCAAAAACAGTCAGAGTGACAGCAATGAAAATTCTCTCATCATTTACTCACCCTCATGTCACTCCAAACCTGTATGACTTTCTTTTTTCAGACTTAACGCAAAAGAAGCATTTTGAACAGCACTGTTTCTCATACAACGAGAACATACAATGGCTTTTAACTTCCAAAAAGAACAAAAAAGCACCTTAAAAGTATAAAAATGCTTCATATAACCCGTGTACAATATTCTATGCCTTCTGAAGTCATATGACTACTTTGTGTGAGGAACTGTTTGAAATTTAAGACTATTTGCTTTAATTAGTTGATATTTGAGTGTGTATGCTTGTATATGATGGCACTGACCTTTGGCTGATTCTTCCCTCTTGCTGTGTTGTCTTCTTCCTCAAGGCTCCTACATGATGGTCAACTCCTCCCAGCATGCAGCGGGGGAGAGGGCTCAGCTTCTGCTACAGACGCTAAGTGAAAACGACACGCACTGCGTGCAGTTCAGCTACTTCCTGTACAGCAGAGACGGCCACAGCCCGGGGGCGCTGCGGGTTTATGTGCGGGTCAATGGTGGGCCGCTTGGCATTCCTGTGTGGAACGTCTCTGGCTCGCGTGGACGACAGTGGCACCAGGTGGAATTGGCAGTCAGTACTTTCTGGCCAAATGAGTACCAGGTGAGCAACATTTTTAATTAGTGACCATCTTTTCTGGGTGATTACACACTACAGGACATAAGTGATTTATTCTTGCTTTTTGACATCGATTGATGTCACATTCATTATATTTACATATGTGTTCAAATGTTTCATTTACCTATAGAAGGATTAAACAGTGTTTTTTGATACTATATGATGGTAAGTACTTTTGGAGAGTAACATGTCAATACCATGGTATAGATCAAAGTACTGTGGTAACTCTAATGGAAAATGCAGCTTAAAATTGTAGTTAGTTTCGAGCTGGTCTAAACCAAACCTTAACTTGTCTAAGTCTTAACTGGTCCAGGAGGTTCATTAATTTGGTTCAGTATAGTCTAAGCTATTTATTAGTTGGTTAAAATGGTTGTTAGCTAGTCTAAACTGGCCATTAGCTAGTCCAAGAAACTCATTAGTAGGTCCAAGATGGTCATCATTTGGTCTTATATTCTCACTAGTTAGTAAAAACTGGTCATTAGCTAATTGAAACTGGTCAAGGTGAGTCATTGGTTGGTCCAAGCTAGTCTGAACTGGTCATTAGCTAGTCTAAGAGAGTCATTAGTAGGTTCAGGTTGGTCATCGGTTGGTCTACGACAAATGGGTCAAACTGGTCATTGGCTAGTCTAAACTGACCAGAAGCTGGTCCAAGAGAGTTATTAATAGGTCCAGGTTGGTCTATATTGGTCATCAGTTCTAAGATGTTGGTCTGACATGTCCATTAGTTGGTACAAACTGGTCATTAGCTAGTCCAACAGAGTCATTAGTAGGTCCAAGCTGGTCAGCATTTGGTCTTATAGTCTCACTAGTTAGTACAAACTGGTCATTAGGTAGTTGAAATTGGTCACTAGCTGGTCCAGGGTGGTCTAAGCTAGTCTAAGCTGGTCATTAGCTAGTCAAGAGAGTCATTAGTAGGTCCAAGTTGGTCATCAGTTGGTCGAAGACATTTATTATTTGAAACAAACTGGTCATTAGCTAGTCTAAACGGATCAATAGCTGGTCCAAGAGAGTTATTAGTAGGTCCAAGTTTGTCTAAATTGGTCATCAAAATGTTGTTCTAAGTAAGATGCTCATTAGTTGGTATAAACTGGTCATTAGCTGGTCCAGGCTAGTCTAAGCTATTTATCTGTTGGTCTACAATGGTCATTAGTTGGTTCAAGCTGCTTATTAGTTAGTCTAAACCGGTAATTACCATGTCCAAAAGAGTAATTTGGTCTAAGATGTTCATCAGTTGGTCTAAGATGCTCATTATTTGATACAAACTTGTCAAGTTGGGTCTATGTCCAAGTTGGTCGAAGTTGGTTATCAGTAGGGCTGTGTATTGGCAAGAATCTGGCGATATGATACGTATCACGATACAGGGTTCGTGATACGATATGTTGTGATACATTGCGATACTGTCAGCAAGGCGATATATTGGGATATTTCTTATTTTAGGAATAGGATATATTTTTAGGAAAGCTGTTATTAAGAGCACACCACCATATACAAACCTTAGCAATAAATAAATAAATAAAAATTATTTAACCAGAACACAGCAGGATATGCAATAATCAGTCCCTGTAACATTCAACGTTATTGAACCACTTTTTTTCAGTATGAGTCAAGGGGAAAAAATTTAAATGCTTGCAGGATTCTTTAGTTAAATGTATAATATGTATAAAATATATTTAATAAAAAGACCATATATATATTTTAGACCCTGCTTTAAAGGTTCACAGTTTCCTAAAGAAAATAAAACAATTGTAAAACAATAAAATAAATACAGATATTGAACATTCTCAGAACATTTCAATTTGGATTTCACAGGTTTTTCAGTTTGTATTTATGTTCCGCATGGAATCGCCGAGACCGCGACGTGAGCAGTTTTGTGCAGTTGGAACCCCAACTGCACAAAATGCACCCAACACGAGAGAAAACCGCAGCTGCTCGGCAAGCCTACCGCCCGCTGTGCCCCGCGCGAAGGCTCTTCAAGCAACAACGCGGCAAACGGCAAATGACACCACACTTCAGCTTTGTACACCGAAACGGGAACTGGAACAATTCTTTTATCCTCCATTACTGGCAGCAAACTATATTAATGCTAACATTAGTGGTGTGCCCTAATGCTAGTTTTTCTTGTAACTGTTTAAGTTCAGAGATGAAGACTACTGTCTAGCGGTTGGGATATGAACTCAAAACGAAACAACTGCCATTAATCTTGTATGATTTATATTTTAAAATATCGATATTCCATTTTTGAGAATCGATACAGTATCGCCAAATAAAATATCGCGATACTCCCGTGTATCGATGTTTTCTTACACCCCTAGTCATCAGTTGGTCTAAGGGTGCTTTCACACTTGGTTCGATTGCTCCCCCCCCTCCCCCTGCCCCCACTGGGCTGCGTTCATATTATTTTATTTGGGTCCGAACTGCGGTTCGTTTACGTCATCAAGCCAGCAGCTGTTTACCCCATTGCTTAGTAACGACGGCACGGGAGAAGGCGGCAAAATGAATAAGATTGCTCTCTGCACTTTTATATATTTACGTTTTTGAACCGTTCGTTTTGTTTACAAAGCTTCAGTGCATAAAGCACTTACGGTCTGTCTTACGAATGTACTGCAAATGCTCTAAAGAATGCTGAAAGCGAACAGAAATGAGATATACAGCTTTCTGCTTGCAGCGCATGAGTCACGGTCATCAGGAAAGTGAGTGAAACACACAAACACACATTTTTATCAAATAATACAGCATTAATAGCGGTTCACTTCCATGATTTGGTACGATTGCGTTCACATCAGCAGCAAACCGTACCCCAGACCACCCTTTTTAAGCGGACTCGGGTACGGTTCGCTGGTGCGCACCTGAGGTCGGAAGACAGCATTCACATTATCCAAACGAACCGAACTCTGACGTCAACCGAACCCGGGCGCGCACCAAAAGTGCTAGTGTGAAAGCACCCTAAGATGCTTATTAGTTGGTACAAACTGGTCATTAGTCTAAACTGGTCATTAGCTAGTCATTAGTTGGTTCAAGTTGGTCATTAACTGGTTTAAATTAGTAAACAATCTTGGACCAGTGATAAGCAATCTACCATCTGGTAGTTTAAGGTGATCGAAATGGAACATGGTGGCTGGTCGACCAACTATAAACCAGCAGATTTTCCTGATAAATGCTTCGGAAATTCTTGAATGTCAGACTCTAAGTGAATTAATTCATCATGTTTGCCTTGAAACAGTAGAATATACCACAAATTAGTGATGTGACTGACAGCTGTTGTAATCTCAGTGGCAGGCTTAGTAAACTTGTTTTCGACTGCCTTCCCATAAAGTTGCTGTGACATAAAGATAGTACAGTTTATTCAGAGCTCTGCCAAGAGCAGCATACACAGACATCCCTTTTCCTCACCACAAGGCATCACACAACCAGTGATGGAGACTACCATCTTATTAGTCATGCCCCTTGCGTTGTTTAATTAGCATTGATCTTAGCATGAATGTAGGTTAGCGCTGTAGGGCTTTGGCAAAACCACAATATAGACCAAGTCAATAGCGTTGACACGTCTTGCTCAACTAGTAACCTAATTTCCCTACTGTACCATTATGTGTGAGACACAGTCTACCAAATCACTGCTTACGAAATGACAGCCCATTCACACCCCTCAAGCCGATTGATTGGTGTCAATGGCGGGTCCGCCATTGGGTTACACGCTGCTATAGAGGCATGAATGGGCAGATGCAGGGGGCTTCGTCCATAAATTCAATTTCTCCTTTCTGCAAACTCTGCGCAGCTGTCAGAAAGCAATTAAGTTGAGTAGTGTTCACTTTATCGAGAACTGTCAATCTCTCCAACCTAATTAACTTTCACATGCTGGAGAAAAATGCTGGAGCTTCTTGTGTAAATAACAGTCCTTCCGACAGTCAACAAGATGTGAAGGTGGAGGGGACATGACAATAGGGTGAATTTGTTGTGTTTTTGTGCGCCTGCATGGTCGATTCTGCATCGCTTTGAATTTCGCTGAGTGCACATGAAGAAAAGATGTTGTTTCTCTGAAAAACCAAGAAATTCTGCTGGTTAGCGTGAGCTTGTTAGCTCATGTTGGTAGGATGCTGTAACCATACAGTTCAAAAAGCATCTTCGAATTTAACAGGTGCTGTGTTTTATTATGAAATATATTGTATTTTTTTTTTTTGTTTTTTTTTGCAGTTTATAGTTACACGCTCTGAACAGCATACTGACTTACCCAATTAACCAAATTAAGTTTCCAAAACTTTTTTCAGTTGTGGTTTTCAGCTAATTGAAAACTTAAAATTTGGTTTCAGTTTTTTGGTAAAAAATGTATTGTTTACTAAAACATTATATTCCTACTTTTGTTTTGAAAGGCTCAAAAATGTCGTCTCAGCTTAGGATAGTTTCTGTTAGTGTCTCTGCATATTCTTTTGTTTCATCTGCCAATCATGTTTTTTTGTGATTATCTTCTTCAGGATCATTAGAATAGTATTTTTGGGTTGTTCTTTTTTTTTTTTAGCTAGAAGGCTAATTAGTTAGCCATATGCTAATCTAGCAGGCTAATCGGCTTGAGGTAATCAAAGACCGTAAGCTCACTGATTAGCTTGTGAGCTGGCTGAAAAACAAGCAAAATGTTTAATTTGACTATTTTTAGCTTCCTTTATGTGACAATTTGAAATAAGAGGATTGGAATGCTAATGGATAGCTTTCTCCAGGTGTCTGGTGATAATGGTACACTGTAAAACTCTGATACCCTAATAAATAGTATAGACGTTTAGTCTTTCATCATTAACAGCGAAAGAGTGTGTATGCAGAAAGCTGTAGACATCTTTCTTCTGTATTTGGGAACCAGTGGCTGAACAACTGCCATAATAGTTTTGTGCATCTGATGAGATGATGAGCTTGCTGTTTTCAGCGTAGTTTTCTCACAGCAGGAGTCAGCACACTAAATCATACTTTGGGCCTGGAAGATGGCAGACTGTCCTGATCAATGGTGAAACTAGAGCTGTGCCACAGTCCCAGCGGGTGCCATGTCAAGGCCGGTTTGCTAAAACCGAGCCAACACGAGAGATCATTTAAAGCTTGATTCTAACATTTGTTATATTTTGAGGCCATTCGGATGATCTCCAATGGCAACAACACTTCGACCCCTTAGCAGTTGCTCATAATTAAATTCTGCCTATTTATGTGCTTAGCTGCTTTGTGTTTCTCTTTTTTTGTCTTTATCTCTGTGTCTCCTTCAGACATCCCACTGACTGTTTAGCTTTGCCTGCAGTTTTTGTTTTGCACCCTCATATACGTCCTTTCATTCATTTTGCTTCTCAAATCTAGCTGGTGTCATTTTTCAGGGATAGTTTGGGTAAGCAAAAAGACACGGGAATCTAAAAATGCAAATCCTCATGTCTTTCCAAATCTGTATGCAGTGACTGTCAAGCTCTAGAAGTGACAAAAAAAAGCTTCACGAATGTAGTCGATGACTATATTTTAAGTCCTCAAAAGCCACGCAATAGGCTTGTGTGAGAAACCAATCAAAATGTAATGCATTATTCACTTACTGTATAATCACTTATATTCTTTCCTTTCAGGCCAATGTTTGCAGCTAATAATGGTGTGTCGTGTCCGGTTGAAATTTAGTGCATTAGTCATGTGGACTAATTTTATGATGCTTTTATGGTGTTTTTTGTCCTTTTTGAAGCGTGACATCTCTTGGTCACTATGAACTGTTGCTGTAGGGCAAGATTCAAAAGGTTCTACTCTTGTGTTCCAGAAAAAAAAAAAAAAAAAAAAAAAGAGAACACAGGTTTGGAAATAAGGGTGAGTAAATGATCAATTTTATGTGTGTGATGAACTATTCCTTTAAACTGAAAGAGTGTGAAACTGTGCTTATCATCTCAAGCTGTGCATTTTCCAAGTCTGAAAGCATGACGAGGGTAAATGGAACTGTGTGCCAATCTCTGTGTCACACTGTTTTTTTGTTTTTTTTTTTTGTTTTTTTTTTGTTTGTTTTCCTGGAACATGGAGTCAAACCCATGAACTCTGTGAATTTGCCTTGAGGGTGTTCAAAACAGGAAATAGAAACATTGATCGCTGTCATAAATACAGAATGAATAAAGACAGAAATATCAGTTTTGAGGGCCGCATAGTGAACTTTGTACATTTGTGTATTTGCTAGAAAAAAAATACTGGAAAGCTTCCAAGAAGAGTTCTCCAAGGACAACATGGCTTTTAATGATGATGTTCAAATATTATCCAGTGTTTGTATCCTATCTGGCTTATCTATGAGTGATTGCTGTAGTTGAAGAGGTCCACTTCTCTTGAGAACATGATGCTTTCACAGGAGGAAGTGAGAGCTAAGAGATCAGCAAAACCATACACTGTTTTCCCTTAGCTGAAATCATTAAACTTATTATTTTCATGAAATAAAATCCTTCGTTCACGTAACAAGGCCACCCGGCTAAATCTCTATTTGGAATGAGCTAATAGCCTGTTTGTTCAATTCTTGTTTAGCCTCATAATTAAAGGTTTCATACAAAATAATGTTTGTTTCCTCATAACTGTAATAAATGGATTTAGCTGGTAATAGATTACTGATAAACAAGCCCACAGGTTGATTATTTTGACAATGTATTGTCCACATTTGTGGCTGCTTATTGCCTAAATTGAATTTGTCATAATTACACTCTTTTATTAAAGTAAACACAATTGCCGGCCATTCAGGATTGAATTGAGAGTTCCAATTAAATTCCAGTTCATTTCATGGATTGACATTAAGGAATCAGTCATGATGCAGAAATTAAATTTAAGTTTAAAAAAATATATAATACATGTAATTTTTCGTTATGATTGAACTATAAATGTCCACAAACTGTACCATAATAATCAGTGTTTCAGTGATCGCTGCTACTACTACCAGTACTATTTCTATTTTTATTTCTATTTTTCTTATTTTTTTTCTTCTTCTTAATAATAATATTAATGGCCTATAGAAATTGTACTACTACTACTACTACTACTACTACTAATAATAATAATTATTATTATTGTTTTATATATATATATATTGGTATAAAATGAATATATTTACATTTTGATGTCAATATTATAAAGCCAAAAACAAGTTTTTGCAAGTTTTTTGCTTGACAATTTATGGTGCTGTTATAAACAAAACAAAAATATATTCTGAATGCTCAGTTAATTGTTTTGATAGCATTGAACTATGTCAGCTGAGAATGTCTACTTATCAGGGAATAAATAGGCATAATTAGTCAAAAGTAATGATGTCTGACAGACTAATGAAGATCCTCTGCTGTGCATTTGAAACAATTTTGGGCTTTTAGGAGCTTCATACACAGTTTCAATGGACAGAGTATCTCTGTACATGTAAAATGAGACAGCGGCCTGTCTCTCATGATATGATGGGCCCCTACATTTATGTGACACGAGATACCATATTTCCTCCTGTCTGCCGTATCTGAACATCAATAGAGAGAAAGGGGACGGAATGAAGGAAAGTTGAATAGAGATAGATGGGGAGAGATCGGAGAATGGAAACAGGGAGGAATCACCTTGAGTTTGAAATATTTGAGTTGAAATCTCCCCTGTCTGCCATGCTCGCTCATATATTTCTGCTGTTATTGGTGAAGGTGTAATAGATAGTGGGAACTTGTTATCAAATATTAAAGATGTTATCTGGCCTGCCAGGACTGCCAAAAAGAATCTAGCTTCAGCCCGTCCGTACCTTTCCCTCTGTATATCGTTCTCTCTCTCGCTCACTTCTGTCTCTCACACGCTTCCAATTAAATTCACATCACATCAACAAATCTGTGTCTGTGTATTTCTCTTTCTGCCACGTTGCACAACAAAGCTGAAGCTATGAAAGAGTAATTGAACCTGACACATTCTTAAGAAAAGGCACGAGAGTGTAAATAATAAAAATTGATGGTGGGTAGAAGAAAGAAATGTAAGGCATAAGAAGACATTAGGTCAGACCCATTAATAATAATAACGTAGATGAATAAAAGGCATTCCACCAGGATGAATTCATTGCTTGAGCAGTCAGGATAGAATTCATTTCATTTTGTGCTTTCGAGTCTTATTATTTTGATCTTGTCTTGTTTTCGTCTGTTGACTGAAAACATGCCCAACCATGAAGTCTGTAATACCTGGAAAAAGTTACTTGTTAGTATTTTTGTCTTTCCTCATGATGGCTTAGTTCTTGAACCAAACACAGCTGTTTCTGAATGGCCTTGAGAGAAAGATAATTTTGGATCCAGATGTTGTAGTTACAATTTTGCAGATGTTGTAGTTACAACATCTACCAGCAGACGCTAATTGGACCAAACTAATCAGCCAAACCTCAACCCGTTGGTCAGGTTTGAATAATTCTGAGAAGAGCGTGTCCTTGTTAGAGAGCCTGTTTTTTTTTTTTTTTTTTTTTGTGTCTGTCCTCCTTGATTGCGGTCCTTCATATCTTCCTTCTCTCTCTTTCTTTCTCTCTCTCTCTCTCTCTCTCTCTCTCTCTGACTGAGCTCCTCTCATTTCTCTTCTCGTCAACCAGAAAGTTTTACTTCGTGCATTTTGACCTTTTTTTAACTGGTGCTGATTAGCTAACTTGGCTCAAAATATGTGTTTTTCTGCTTTTTAAGCTTAGAATGTGGATTTTAGAATTAATTAGTGCTGGGCAATGATTAAAACTTTTAATCACGATTAATCACATGATTGTCTGCGATTAATCACATTGTTATGCACAAAATTCAATAATGCATTCAAAAGTAGTGTATTGTGAACTTTTTCATTTAAAAGTACTGCTATATGAACAAAAGTGCAATAGCACTTGGTTTGCAAACATTTTAAACAAATAAGGTGCTTTTTTTACAGCAGTATTCCTTTTGCATTGTAGCAGTTATAATATTTCTTGTAAATCTCAATTTGTAACATTAATGTAATCAAATGAAATATTAAACAAGCTATTTGCCACTGCCAGGGCATTAACGTTTTATAGAAAATATTTTATAGTTTGTTATAGAAAAACAAACTATGCTAATAATAATAATAATAATAATAATAATTATTATTATTATTATTATTATTATTATTATTATATAATTACTATTTCATAATAGATTTAAGAATTGTTGGTCATTCTTTAGGAATTACATTTTTGACTGTAAACATTTTTTTAAAAAGTTATATGAAAAAGTAAAATCTATTAATCTCTAGTGATAAGTTTATTGCATTGATTGTATTTATTGTTTCTTTCTGCCTTGTTAATGGGAAACTATAGGACTGTCAAATTGATTAATTGTGATTTATTAAATATATACATATATGTGTGTGTGTGTTTATAGTACATACACGTTATGTAAACAAACTTTTAATTTGGATGTGAATAATCACGATTAATGAATTTGACAGCCTTATTGAAAAAAAATATACACACGCATATACTGCTACTGTTTTGAACCAATAATCCATTGCTGTCATAATTTTGCTTATAGAAGAAATACGGAGACGGTTGTGTTCTTAGCAGAGAAACAGCCTTGCTGTACTCAGCCTTGCATTCCCATACCCAGAAAGCCACGTCACTCTTTTTTTATGTCCATCATAAATCAGAGACATTTGTTCCAAGTATATATATTCTCCAGGGGGGAACTAACCACTGATTAGAATAAATATGATACGGCTAGAGGAGTTTAATAGTGTAAGAGCGCCTCCACAGAAATGTGTGATTTTGTCTTTTGTTTCGGAGAGCTGATGGTATGTGAGCAGCAGCACACCTGTGAAATGGTGGGGAAAAGTCGAAAACACATTTCTGAGTAATCTCCCCTTGCATCATCCTGCAGGTCTGGTGTCAGTTTATTGTGGTTATATAGCAGTCCTTTCCACCAGGAGATTAAAGTTGGGTTACCGAGCCTGAGCCAGCACTGGCTGTATATCCTGCTGTCTGGAGTCGCTTTCCTCATCTTTTCCCGCAAAGCACATTGTGTTTTTTAGATCCCAATCAGAGACTTCACATCCATCTTCACGTATGTCGGCGCCGATGGAGGTCAAGGCAGGGTTAGGAGGATGAAGTCATGCAGTTTCATGATGAAATAAGAGGCTTCTGACAGACTTGAATGTTCTTCTGACCAGGTGATGGTGAAATTGAACGTGGAACGAATGCCGTTACCATGACAGTTCGGAGAGATATTGCCGTCAACTATGAGTGACAGCTGCAACACATACAAATCCATTTACAGCTATAGCAATGGTCCCTAGTAATTTTGGGGCAATGGATGAATCAGATTTCTTCAACTTTAGGTGCATTTAGACTACTTCAATTCCTTCTTTTTAAAAAAGAAATTAATACTTTTATTCAGCAAGGATGCATTACATTGATCAATAGTGACATTAAAGACATTTATAATGGTACAAATGAAATCTATTTCAAGCTGTTCTTTTGAAGTTTCCATTCATCAAAGAATCCTGAATATATCACAGCACAGCTGGTTTTAACATTGACAGGTCTGAAGACTGAAGTAATGGCTGCCGAAGATTCAGCTTGGTCATCACAAAAATAAAATACATTTTAAAATGTATTAAAATACAAAATGGTTGTTTTAAATTGTAATAATATTTCAAAATATTACTGTTTTTTATTGTATTTTTGACCAAATAAATGCAGCCTTGGTGACTTTTTTCAAAAAAAAAAAAAAAAAAAAAATTTGTAATGACCCCATACTTTTGAACTTTAGTGTATATTCCAAGGGCTGATTTTTATTAAAACAACTTTTTTTTTTCTTTTTTTTTTTTTTTCTGTTTGTCATATGAATTTTACATTTAAGCAGTTTTTGAAACCTTTTTTTCTGTCTTCATCATTTACTTTTGCTACTTATTCATTTTATTGTTTACCCCAGAGCAAGACTTTGAATCTTGAAATAAGAAAATGCATCAAAAATACATGAATTAATTAATTAATAAAAAAAACAAACAAAAAAAAGATATTTATTGTGAGAATGCACCATTTGTAAGTTAGTGTACTTGTTTACCAAGGAGACAATGGTGTCAGTGAAGAGCTTAAAATGAAATATCAGACATGTGATGTGTAAAGAAAGCAGAAATTTCAAGCCAAATATCACAGATTAGCAGAATGCTATTATTCATTATGCATTGTTTCCAATTAAGCTGTGATTTTGTCACATTTAGCAAAAAGTGTTAAAGTAGTATTTAGAATACAAACTGTGAAATTTGCCTCATCAAGACAAAACAGTCAGCCAATTTATTCCTGAACTTTAAAAATTGCCATTTCCATCACCAAATTTTATTAAATACAATTCATCATTTGAGATGACTTTCAGGGGAAAAAAATGACAGCAATGATACATGTGCACCATTAGAAATTAAATTAATGATGTGAACAGTTGAAAACTTTTAAGAGAGTTTCTGAAGTTGAAGAACCACCCTTTTATGATTGAAAACACAACATTTGGTCATAACTGTGATTTGCTTGGTTACTAGACAGTAAACAAAAAGAGTTTCTTTTTTTTAAAGCAATAACTTCAAGCGTGGTTAGCCAGGCAGACCACTGTTGTGAAGAGCAAACATGGTCTCCACGCTCTCGATGTGTAATAACATCTCATCATTGTCGTTCGCACAATATTGATTTGATTTCATTACACTGGAGCGACCATCCTTTGCTCATAGCCTTTGGCGAGTGTGAAGACTCTCTCCAGGTCCCCAGGGACTCGTGCCCCTTACGCTCACATTATGAGCTAGTGCGTGTGTGCCGAATGAGAGCCATGTGTCACAGTGCACAAAGGCCTCCTGATGAAGCCATTATTTTCTGTAGGCCTCAGGGGCCCTTAGTGAAGTTGGCATCTATTTTCTCTCTTTTTCTCATTCTCTTTACTTGCTTTGACATTCTTTTTCTCGTTTTCTGTTCTCTCAATGGCTGTCAAAACTTTTTGGAAAAGGAAAACTCAAGAAAAAGATGCAAAATGCCAAAACAATGAATGATGTGTTTTGCTTGCTTTCAGCGTGGTTGACAGTATCGTCCCTGTTTGCCTTGTTTTCTCTCATTATTTCTTTAATTCATATTTTCATTAATGTAAGCTTAATGAAGCACAATGAAATGTCAGACAATAGTTAAAATCTAGAGCAGACAGCCAATTAAAACACTTTTTTGTGAGTTTGATTGAAACTATTATGATGGTGTTTAATAAATACCACTTGGTGTTCATGAATATACAAGGCATCACTCACTAAACCAAAAATGTGTGTATTTACACTGTACTTTTTAAATACGCTGCAACGATTTTTTCTTATTTACCATCCAAACAGCCTTAAAACAAGATGCAAAATGGTTTAAGATAATCAGGTTTGATTTTATTGGACTAATTGAACAAGTCTTGACTTTATGAATTATATCTAGTGTATTTTCCCCATTAGCAAGACCAGAATATTAATTAAGAAGATGGTTTTCTGCTCTGTACCACCATTGTAATTTCACAACTTAATGCAAATGTTAAAACCACTCTGATTTTAAAGCCAAAAACATTTCTGGAGGTCATGTTTTCCTCTCTTTGTATTTTCAGATATTGCTGGAGGCGACTGTGGACCGCAAAGGCTACATTGCAGTTGATGACATACTCCTGCTGAACTACCCCTGTTGTGAGTAGCACACACCTGTCATTATAGTGTGGGAGTGTGTTTAAATAGTATGAAAATGTGAAGGACTGTACAAATGCTGGGATCACATTAGCCTTTTCATGGATGTAATATTGTTGTCTGTCTGTGCTATTTTGGGCCAATATGCTGGAGTAAAAAAAGAGAAAGGAACATGTTAAGCATTAACCATTATTGCAAGTCTTAAGGTAAAAATAGCATTGCTAGCATTATTACTCCTATAAGAAAAGACATTCATAAATTACAGCAAGAATAAATAGATGAAACTTTGTGTTTATGAAAGAAAGACCAATATTTGGCCATTATTGCCAATGGTCCTGCCAGTAACGTGCTTGTAGCGGTGATTAAGACTAGTGTAAATATTTGTGATACTGACATTGTGTCAAGAGGACCGGTCTTCACATTCAAATACTGATACCAAATGTTTTAACTAGTAATTTTCTTATTTATTGTGAAAATGAATGTTCGAACTTCACATTTGAGGATCTGAACATTTAAACAGAAAGAGCTGATGGTGACATAGACAGAAACGTCACTGTATTACTATATGTGATAAAATTTATTTTTATATTTTTAATAAAAAAATAATAAATAAGCTTTCTATTGATGTATGGTTTGTTAGGCTAGGGCAATATTTGGCTGAGATACAACTATTTGAAAATCTGGAATCTGAGGGTGCAAAAAAATCTAAATATTGAGAAAAATCGCCTTTAAAGTTGTCCAAATGAAGTTCTTAGCAATGCATATTACTAATCAAAAATTAATTTTTGATATATTTACAGTAGGAAATTTACAAAATATCTTCATGGTACATGATCTTTACTTAATATCCTAATGATTTTTGGCATAAAAGAAAAATTGATAATTTTGACCCATACAATGTATTGTTGACTATTGCTACAAATATACCCGTGCTACTTATGCTCCAGGGTCACATATACAACATACTATATTAAAGGCTCATAAATGTGACATTCATTATAATGTTTTTATGTGAAGATTGTTTTAAGTTCACTTAAATTATAAGTTATAATTCTGTAACAGTTTAGGCTTAAAATGTATTGCACAAATTTTACTCTTAAGCTGAGTGGCTACATTTACTAATTTTATCCACAGAAATCAATAAAAGTACATCAGTATAAGTACTGCTATCTGTGATACCCATTTATAATTCATAGTAAATAAGTATTTAAAATATACCGCCTTAATGCTGCTTCTACGATAATTTGAAGATTCAATGTAAAAATATATTTATTTACAAATTTTAATTTTAGGTGTGATTAATCATGATTATTTACAGACAAAATGAGTTTTTTTAATCATTTGACAGCACTAATATATAATAAATTATGTTAATTGTTCAGTAAATGTATATTGCCAGCATGCAGTCTAGATATTGGCATCAACCATTGTCAAAATCCAGATAGTTCAACCACTAGTTCTAGAAGTTTTTCTTACATGAAACTCACTTCTTTCAGCAGTGACACATCGAGAATTACATTGCTCTCATATACAGTACAACTTTCTGAAGTACACTTTCCTATGCAGGTCCAGTTCTGCACAGATTCTCTTGATGGATCTGTAAGCACACATAATTTGGATATCAAAGACACTTTTGTACCCAAATTCACCTTTCATCCTTGTTTCAATCTCTACACTGGCTTTTGGCTTTTAGTTCAGCAGGGTACAGCTACATTGTTACTTTGATGATGAAAAGATCTAGTTTCCATCTTGTGTGAAAAGTCTCAGGAACAAGTTTTTTATGCAGCCCTGTCACACTTCATTCCAATTTTAGGTCTGCTTTATAAGCTTATACAACGTCTGTAGTGTGATTATTGTAACATGAATGATTCATCAGTGCAAAGTTCAAAAAAGTTTGTCGTTTGGGTAATGTTAACCGATAGACAAATAACTGTTTAATCAAATAAATGAGACATGTAACAGATTAGTAAGATCTTTTTCTCAAGAGAAAAATTTGAGAAGCAGGAGGCTTAAGCAAGTCTCCATTTGCACTCCATTGAGGTATATCAGCTAGTTCAGTTATTTTTAGGCTGGTGCTACATTCAACATTTACTATGCAATGCATGTATCAGTATGCTGCATATGTACTGCATTAGTTAGCGGGGACGTGAACCCTGCTGGCTGCCGGCATGCTGAGATAGCCTGCTAGCTGCCGGACATGGTAGAAAACAAACAGATCAGAGTAGGGAGGAGTTGTTGTGAGGGAGTGTGTGATGTGTTCGGCCCTCTAGTGCAGTGAAGACACTGAGTGTATGGAGCTGTGATGTCTTTTACTGCCCAGGGGGAGAGTAGAAATCTTTAAACATCCCTAATCCAGCAGAGCTAGATATTTGATTCTATGTGGTGACTGTAGACTGGAAGTTTATGTTGTAATGGTTAGTAGTGAAGACTGGTGTTTATTAAAATAAACTAAACTAAAAATATTTATGCATGATTTACAGAAATGGTAGAATTGGATGTCATGCGATTTGTGTTTTGTTTTCAATTTTGGTGATTTGTGTCAGATAGAGACTTTAAGGGATGAATCATTTGTACCATGTCTTTTTCACCAACCACCTATAATTTAGTTTTATTAAAAAGGTTCTAATGTGCTGTTAAGTGATTGACATTCTTTTCAGCTTTTTAGACTTCTATATAATTATAGTAAGATTTTTTTTTTTTTTGAAAGAATTAATGCTTTTATTCATCAAGCGTGCATTAATCTGATCAAAAGTGACAGTAAGGTCATTTACAGGTGCATCTCAATAAATTAGAATGTCGTGGAAAAGTTCATTTATTTCAGTAATTCAACTCAAACTGTGAAACTCGTGTATTAAATAAATTCAATGCACACAGACTGAAGTAGTCTTTGGTTCTTTTAATTGTGATGATTTTGGCTCACATTTAACAAAAACACACCAATTCACTATCTCAACAAATTAGAATATGGTGACATGCCAATCAGCTAATCAACTCAAAACACCTGCAAAGGTTTCCGAGAGAACCGCAGCCTTATGAAGATTGTCAAGCAAAATTGATTCAAGAATTTGGGTGAACTTCACAAGGAATGGACTGAGGCTGGGGTCAAGGCATCAAGAGCCACTACACACAGACGTGTCAAGGAATTTGGCTACAGTTGTCATATTGCTCTTGTGTGTCTTACCTGCGCTAAGGAGAAGAAGAACTGGACTGTTGCCCAGTGGTCCAAAGTCCTCATTTCAGATGAGAGCAAGTTTTGTTTTTCATTTGGAAACCAAGGTCCTAGAGTCTGGAGGAAGGGTGGAGAAGCTCTTAGCCCAAGTTGCTTGAAGTCCAGTGTTAAGTTTCCACAGTCTGTGATGATTTGGGGTGCAATGTCATCTGCTGGTGTTGGTCCATTGTGTTTTTTGAAAACCAAAGTCACTGCACCCCTTTACCAAGAAATTTTGGAGCACTTCATGCTTCCTTCTGCTGACCAGCTTTTTAAAGATGCTGATTTAATTTTCCAGCAGGATTTGGCACCTGCCCACACTGCCAAAAGCACCAAAAGTTGGTTGAATGACCATGGTGTTGGTGTGCTTGACTGGCCAGCAAACTCACCAGACCTGAACCCCATAGAGAATCTATGGGCTATTGTCAAGAGGAAAATGAGAAACGAGACCAAAAATGCAGATGAGCTAAAGCCACTGTCAAAGAAACCTGGGCTTCCATACCACCTCAGCAGTGCCACAAACTGATCATCTCCATGCCACGCCGAATTGAGGCAGTAATTAAAGCAAAAGGAGCCCCTACCAAGTATTGAGTACATATACAGTAAATGAACATACTTTCCAGAAGGCCAACAATTCACTAAAAATATATTTTTTTATTGGTCTTATGAAGTATTCTAATGTGTTGAGATAGTGAATTGGTGGGTTTTTGTTAAATGTGAGCCAAAATCATCACAATTAAAAGAACCAAAGACTTAAACTACTTCAGTCTGTGTGCATTGAATTTATTTAATACACGAGTTTCACAATTTGAGTTGAATTACTGAAATAAATGAACTTTTCCACGACATTCTAATTTATTGAGATGCACCTGTATGTTATAAAAGATTTCTGTTTCCAATAAATGTTGTTCTATAGAACTTTATTTATCAAAGAATCCTTGAAAAAAAAACATGGTTTCATGGCTTAAATATTAGGCAGCGCAACTGTTTTCAACATTGATAATAATAAATGTTTCTTGAGCACCAAGTCAGCATATTAGAATGATTTCTGAAGGATCACGTGACACTGAAGGCTATAGTAATGGCTGCTGTTAAGAGAATATATATATATATACATGTACACACACACACACACACACATTTATTTTAACTTGCATTGATATTTTACAGTATTAGTATAGTACAGTATACTGTTTTGCTGAATTTGATTGAATAAATGCAGCCTTGGTGAGCAAAAGACTGTTTTCTGCTACAAGTAACATCGGAAAACAGATAGTAAATATGTCTATATACATTTCCTATTGATCTTGGCATCATTTTATAAAATGATGATAAATGTTAGACAAGAGTGCTGTTATTGGCCTTTTAAAGTGCGTAGCATTTTTAAGAGCTGATTCAGTTGTTTAGATCTCAGTAGTATAATGAAAGTAAAGTACGCCAGATTGCAGTATACTGCTGAATTATCTCAAACCAGATAGCCAGAATCAACCTGTAAATTCATAAATTGAGAATTTGTCATGCATATTGCATTTTAGGCCATGTTCGTGTCTAATTTGCACAATTTCTTTAATGATTCGGGGTGCTAGAACAATGCCGACAATGCATGTAAATAAATGACACAGTGACTGCAATTCATTCTTAGTGAATTTTCATTTATCTGACTGGCTTTTATTAAAACAAGCTGCCTCATACGATAACAGCATGCCTGTATATTTATTTGAGAGCTGCAAGCCTTTTTTAAGGATAATTCAAAAGGCTCCGACAGCACAATTATCAGCTGTAATTGTTACCGATCTGCTGAAATGTGTTTTAGTGACCAGCCGATAGGGATAGGTGACATGCCGCAGAGATGCGGTCTTCGCTCAAAGTTAACAATACTTTTCACAACCTCTGAGGGACATCTTAACGCTTTTAAGGCTTCATAAAACTGTAGTGATATTTATACATATTTAAACAGAGAAAACTGACAAAGTACTATTAGATGGTAATAAAGTGCAATTCCAAACAAGCAAATCAACAGATGCTGTGGTCATGAAAGCTCATCTCTGCTGAGTCTCCTAACACCCTCTTCCTTCGCCCCCCTCCCCACTTCCTGCAAGAGGCAGATGGCATCATCTAAGCCCCACTGTGCACATTAAATAATTAAAACTCTCATCAGGACCTGGACACACATTGTCGAGAGTGGCATTGCGCCAGACTGCGGAAATCACCATTTGGCAAGACAAGTCAAAAAGGAAAGGAAGGCAAAAAGAGTAGAAAGAGAGAAGATTTCTCTGTGATTTAAGAGAGGGTGTGGTTTCTTTACTTTTTTATTCTCCACACAGTTATGTTTTTTCATAACTTTAGTTTTGTGGTAACTGCAATATGTAGTATTTAAAGACTTTAGGATACAAATATAATATTTTAAACCTGTTTTGCTGCAGCACATAACAGATTTCCAGTCTCTTTTCATACTATTTTGCCTTGTGATTCATGTTGGCCCATAAAAACATGAATTGAGCATCACACAGTGGCATTTTCACCGAACATGTGACCACCTGTGTACTACAAACAATGTAGCCCGGGCCTCCGCCTGGTTTTACAAAGAGGATAAATAATACAAGCTCAGGGTGCATGTACAAAACAGCATCCTCTGTTATATCAAACCTCATAACCTATTTATCTGCTTTGATTGACAAATTTCAGATGTGTGCAGTTTGGGCAGGCGGTTTACGGTGATTTTATATACATTCTGCTCAAGCAGGAAGCTGTTACCAGAGAAGAGGAAAGCCCTGTGGTTACAGAAGGCAAAATGATTTACAACTCCAACACAGGCCTGCAAATCTAAGCAAGACAGCCTTGTTATGAAACCTACTGAAAGATTATTATGCTTCTTTTGTCCAACCATTACTGCATCATATGGAAATTAGCCAAAATTTAAACAAATTTACGTTGGAGATTGTTATGGAATGACACAGACAAAAGATTTAATGAAAACTAAAGTCTAAAGGAGTAGGCTAGTTCACCCAAAAATGAAAGTCTGCTAAAAAAAAAAAAAAAAAAAAAAAAAAAAATATATATATATATATATATATATATATATTATTCCTCAGGACATGATGTAGATGAGTTTCTTCATCAGAACAGAAATGGCATGCTCACCAGTAGATTCTCTGCAGTGAATGGGTGCCGTCACAATGAGTTTAAACAGCTGTTAAAAACATCACAAAAATCCACATGACTCCAGTCCATCAATTAATGTCGCGTAATAAACATATCTGTAATAAACAAATCCATGAAGACATTTTCAAAAACAGTTCTAAACAAATATGTTTGTGGATTTAGATGTGAGAAGACAAAGGGAAATGGACATTTTCACTGGAGGAAGTGTTATTATGGATTATGAATTGGTAGTTTAAAAGCCTTGATGGATTTGTTTATTACAAACGCGCAGCTTTTCACCTCACAAGACTTTAATTGATAGACTGGAGGGATGTGGATTTCTTGTGGATTATTATGGTGTTTTTATCAGCTGTTTGAACTCTCAATCTGACGGCACCCATTCACTGCTGAGGATCCATTGGTGAGCAAGTGACGTAATGCTACATTTCTCCAAATTTGTTCAGATGAAGAAACAAACTCATCTACATCTTGTATAGCCTGAGCATGAATAAATTAACAGATGAAAGATAGATTACAACTACAGTATGTGGATATCCAAATTATATCGAAGCCATATCCAACTTTTTTTCACGAGTTTGCATTTTAAACTGTAATAAAATATTCATGCAGTTGTTATGTCGGAGCAGTGAAAGTGAGTTTTGTCTCTTATCACCACGCAAACAGAAACAGTTCAGTAGTTCAAAATATTAAATTATACATAAACCACACACTGTTTAAGTAACAATCAGACTGTCAGATGTGCAGGGCTGGCTGCAGTTCCCATAGGAGCTCTCTGCTATCTGAGACTAAACGGTGTTAACTACCACATGAAACTATTCGTGTTGCCTGAGGGCCTTTTTTACATCTGACATCCATTCAATGAACTGGTTTAAAGAAAGAAAGAAATCTAAAAAGTTTCATTTATACGCATCTGCAACTAGAGCTAGTGTGAGCCAGATAGAATACAGCCACAGTATTTATCTGTTTACCTTTTTTACTTTTTGCTCATGTCAACCTTCCTGTAGACGTTCAGCACTTGAATGAGTGGTGTCTCCTCCACCACTATCATGCTCTGAAATTGGTTTCTTTATGCAGAGTATTATGCAATATACAGTATGTGCAGACTATGTATGTAATATCTTGACAGTGCTATGTCTCTTCATTGGGGTGTTATTGTGCACATTGAATTGCATCTTGCAGCAATCCTGCACCTGTATTTTCTTGTGGGGATCAGTAAAGTATACCTTTATTCTTTTTTTTTTTTTTATCCTGTCTAATCCCCAGTTCTATATATTCAGTTACAAAAAATATCTTCAAATGAATAGATATGACTTTTAAATTCAAAAGGTCATATTGCAGTTTAGTTGAACTGAGACCTTACAAAAATCGATTACGTTTAAAGGACCAAGAACCACGTGGGCTGGAGGAAGATCACCTAGACCTTATTTCATAGGATTCAAGTGTCTCACATGCAGGCAAGAAAACATCCCATATGTGGAACAATTTCACAACGATTAACTTGCCAATCAAACTGGAACAAATCAACATTTCTGGCCACTTAGAGATCGCCTCCTTGTGTTTGAAGTCTGTGTGAAATGACATTCGCAATGCATTTTACTTCAGAAATATGATATGTTTGAGTATTCAAATAGAAAAACGTAGGGCGGGACTTGATTGGATCATAAAAAGTGCCAGAATGGAACCAGTTGGTTCAGACGTGGAGTTGAAGAAAAATATTTTCTATGTTCATATAAGAAACATGTATTAAGAAAGGCCAAGGTTAAACAGTGTAAAAGTGTGGACTGTTTAAAAGTTTGGGGTCTGTTGTTAGTTGTTGTTAATTTTTAATTTGTTCTTTTTTCTGTAAATGTGAGTCTCTTGTTGTAGATATATCTGTTATATCTGATATATCTGTTGGGGAAGTCGTGGCCTAATGGTTAGAGAGTTGGGCTAGTAACCTGAAGGTTGCCGGTTCGATTCTCACACCGGCAGGAATTGAAGGTGGGGATTGTGAATGAACAGCACTCTCTCTGCCTTCGATACCATGACTGAGGTGCCCTTGAGCAAGGCACCGAACCCCCAATTGCTCCCCGGGCGCTGCCCACTGCTCCGGGTGTGTGTTCACGGTGTGTGTGTGCGTTTGTTCACTATTCACTGCTGTGTGTGTGCACTTGGATGGGTTAAATGCAGAGCACCAATTCCGAGTATGGGTCACCATACTTGACAATACGTCACGACTTTCACTTTTCACTTTTTTGTTATTCTCTCTATGTGATGTGTACTAAAACAGAAAATCTGTCAGAAAAAGTTTACATTTTTAAATGTTTTGAAAGAAGTATATCATTAGCACCAAGACTGCATTTATTCTATATAAAATACAGAAATAAAAACTTTAATATTATGAAATATTATTACAATTTAAAATAACTGTTTCACATACATTTTAAAACATAATTTATTCCTATAATAGTAAAGGTGTATTTTCGGCAGTTATTACTACAGTATTATAAATGTCTTCACTGTCATTTTTAATTAATTGCTGAATAAAAATTTATTTTAAAAAAAAACTTTCTTATCCCAAACTTCCTAATGGTATTGTATGCTAATAAATGGTTCTATTATTCTGAACCCCTTATGTCTTTGTATTCAGATAAAGCCCCTCATTTTTCCCGTCTGGGGGATGTGGAGGTCAACGCTGGACAAAACGCCACTTTCCAGTGTGTGGCAGCTGGACGTCCCAATGAAGCAGAGAAGTTTCTGTTGGAGGTGAGTATACAGTAGATTTTTAGTTTTTAGTGAGAATAATCAGGTTTTGTCAAATTCAATAATAATCAGCCAAAGGCTAAAGTTGTGACTTGCTGCTAATCAAAAAAAGTACAGCACCAAACTGGTTCAAAGCACCTGAATGTTAATGTTTAAAAAATAAATTTTCATTGATTTGGTCTTAAAACTACTCGTCCCTCAGATGAGATCAGAAAGGCCATGTTTATGAAATCAGAATTCCTTCTCTTTGTCATTTAGTTTTTATCCAAAGTTTAACCAAAAACTTTTCGGAAAATGAGTTAACTGTCAGTCTTCAAAGCCATATAGAGCTAAACCACTGTTCGTTATATAATAGTATTGTTCTGGGAGCATTTTTAGGCTGTAACATTGTGTTTGGAAGGAACATTTCCCACTGTCTTCGGAGAGCTGAAGTTTCTGGCATCAAAGGTGGAATTAAATCAAATGAGTGATTATGTCACATCAAGGTCAAGGACAGATGCCTGTGGTTGCAAGCTGTCACAGCAACACAAGATTCTGCAATAATCAATGTCCTCAAACTCTCTGAAGTGCTTATTCCTCCCCTAAACACAGCAGGAGATATATGACTCTACAGCTTCATTTCCATTTTATATGGATGTTTTCTTACTACTTTTGTCTTTAATCATGGATATTATGCTCGGTAAATATTTATTTATTTATTTAGCAGCCGTGGTCCATTACAGGATGACATTTGGTGACCTGAATATTTTACAGTGTATAACAGTCTTAATTTAATTTAAATAATTGTTTGCATTTATTATTTTATGTTATTTTAATTATATTTAAACACTGCTTTTCACAGTTTTTTTTTTTTAGAAATAAAAAAAACATTATAATTTTATTCAGTAATGATACATTAAATTTATCAATCTTTGTCTAATATATGCTGTTCTAATTATATATTCATCAAAGAAACCGAAAAAATGGAAGATTTCCACAATAATATCAATCAGCACAACTGTTTTCAACATTGATAAGAAATATATCTTAAACACAAAATCAGCATAATTATATTTTTTAAATATATTCAAAATGAATAGTTAAATTGTAATAATGTAATTTTGTATTTTTAATGTATTTTTGATTTAATAAATGCAGTCTTGGTGAGCGTTAGAGATTGTATTTCAAAAACATTCAATCTTAAAAATCTTACCAACCCCAATTTTTTGAATGGTAGTGCATAAATAGTAAAATTGTGTATTATTTAAAAAATAAAAAACAATATTACAGTAACTTGATTAAATACATTTTAGTGCATTTGACTTTTTTCCTAATTAAATTATTGTCGTTTTTTATCAAGTTTGTCAGCTAATACCAGACAAACGCATGGGTCAAATGCATCAATAATGCGTGGCATGCTTAGTCCAAAACAGATTGTCCACAGCTCTCCTATGTTGATCCTACATGTTTGCCTGTCTGGCAGTTCACTGAATGTGATTGCTAGGTTGAATAAAGACCGAGTTGCTCTCAAAGCCAGATGATTGTACGTTTGGCTTTGTTTTATGCAAACCTCAAATTTGCAGCCATTGCCTACACATTTACCCCTGCATTCAGGTCTGGTTTGTGTGGTCTTAAACCACATTGAACGCCTAAACACTTTAGCAGCCCTATAATAAACAAACACACATAGTTGTGTAGCAGCCGCAGACCTCCTTCTTGAAGTGCTTTCTGTTAGTATGAGTGCACTCTCAGCGCTCATTTTGTGTCCTTGGTATTCAGAGAGGGGAAAGAGGGAATGCATTGACATCTCGCTTAAATTACCTGAGCCGCAATGAAAGCTTGCTGTTATCAAGTGTGGTTTTGTGTGAGAGATGTGTCTGGTGCCTCACAAAGCTCCACGAAGCAATTCCTGATACTCAGTGACGTGCGAGACATTCAAGACTTATTCATTTTTGGTCCTTATTCAGATGAATCATACTTTGGTGTCCAACATTTATCGCTCATCTTTCAAAATAAACTGAAGCTATTCACTCATTTATCTGAATGAAATTGTGTCATTGCACTTACAGTAGTAAATTAAATGTTTATTAAATCAGATTTTAAATGCAAATATTGCCATTTATAGAAACCCAGATATTCATGATGCTGTTATCTTATCTTAAACTTTTTTTATAATAATTTAATAATGACACTGCTGTCAAGCCCCAAAAATTATTAAAAAAAAAAAAAAGTTGTTCCCTGAAAATGTTCTGTGCCATCATGTATCTTCTTTGCTGCATCTCATATCTCATTCATGCAATTTTAAATAGATGCTTATTTATATTTTGCATATTATTATCAGTTATGGGGCATACACAAACTTTTGATGTTTTCACTATTAATTGTCAGAGACCAACTACTTAAATATAGGTCTGTTTCTCACACGCACCTATAAGATGATGTTAGGTTACTAGCATAACTTAATATTATTATAATAACCAGTCATATGGACTACTTTTATGTTGGAGTTTTTTGTGCTTTTTGCACAAATTGCATCTTGACAGCCTGTCACTATGATATATATGTGTACATAAATCGCATAATTGATAACTTCATCATCAAGAAGTAATATAATTGGTGAAATGCAATTTAGTGTTGTTTTGGCTGAGTATTTGTGTCCTGAGCTTAATGACAAATGGATCTATCCTTCCAGATATTCTGTTGTCGCTACGACTAGCATCCAGAAAAGTGCATTGCTCATTCAGTGTTTATGTAAGTACTTGGCAGCATGCTTGGTGACTAGGCTGTAGAATTTTCTTGTTTTTCTTCTTTTCTAGCGGCACAATGGTGAAGTGTCTTCAGGTGGTTCTGTCAAGCACTTGGGCCGCAACCGCTTCTCTCTGTCCTTTCAACTGGAGTACGTCCAAAAGCCAGAGCAGGACCTCTACCGCTGCGTCACGCAGTCCTCCAGAGGCTCCGGTGTCTCCAACTTTGCTGAACTCATTGTCAAAGGTGAAGAGCTTGTTTTCTTTCCTTCTTTTGTCCTTTCAGTCTTCGTTTTACTGCCCATAATGTGCACATCACAAGATGATGGGATTCTGGTTAAATCCATGTCATTGTATTCTGTTTTCATTATAGCCTTGCATTCTCACATCTTACACTCTTTTGTCCTGAAATTGCCAGTTTAGTAAGAAGGATGTACAGTATGTGTGGACTGTTGTAGAAGCAGACTTTTTTTGGCCGTTGGTATTTAGGAAAGCTTAAAGGGGTAGTACACCCAAAAATGATAATTCTGACTTTATTCACTCCCCTTAATTAAGTGTGTTCAGTATAAAAAAAGAATGTTTTTTTTGTCCTTTTTTTGAGATTGACAGTCTGTCAAAAAAAAATCCAGTATAAAGACTCTTTAAAAATGTATTGTTTTGTGTATACAGCATACAGGTTTGGAACAACATGAGGATTAAATAATGACAAAATTTTCATTTCAGCTTTCCCTTTAAATTCTAAATCAACCATATAACTTGACACCTGCCCATCAGCCTGCAGTGGCAGCTTTCTGTGTCCACCTGTAAACCCGGGTCAGATTGATATCCCCTAAGCCAAAGGAGAAGTCAGGGGTGGTATAAGGATAGGGAAGGATGGAGCCATGTGGGTTATTCAACATCCGTCCTCAAGGCATACTGAGAGAGGTTATGAGACAGCACCATGCTAATCCTATTGATAGATGTAGCAGCACGGATTACGGAGAGTTTAGAAATACGGCTTTACTGTATTCCACAATGTGACCCAGAAGCACAGCATTATAAACCTTCAGGCTGTTTTCTTTAAATGCAGTCATAACAAACCAGAAATGAAAAATCACAGGTAATACCCTCAGAGATCCTAAAAGAGAAACTTCTAGCTATTCTATTATTTGTACTCCCTCACACTGTTTATTATTTAACCCCTACAGCAAGGCTAAGCACTTTGCTTTCTTCACACCTAAATCACAGAATAAAAACCAGTTTTTTGAACCAGTTGTGAACACGGAATATGGGCATTATCCCTTTTGTATTGTTTTCTTTAAATTGTGTAGTTTCATTTGTTTTGTTTTTTAAATTTTAGTTTTCTTTAAATAGTTTTTTTTCCCCCCCTCTGTTTTGTTTTGTTTCATGTTTCATGTTTTGCGTTATTTGTTTTGTTATGATTTTAGTTTAGTTTAGGTTTTAGTTTAGTTTTGTTTTGTTTTCTTTGCTTAGAGAAAACGCCCTTGTTTTATAGGTAGCACTACTTTTTCCGGCAGATAACCTCCTAATTTGTATGGTTCTCTTGCTAAAGCGATTGGATAAGAGCGCCTGCTTAATGCCTTAAATGTAACTATGTTCTGGGGTAAAATTGCTAATGTTCTCTAGATCTTGTCATCAAATTCAAAACTCATTTGACATGCAGTGTTTCTAGGGGACTGACTAATCAAATGTTCAGGAAAGTGCTCGATACAATGCACTTGCTCTTGTAGTACTTGTCACACTGACTCATTACAACTTCATCATTATATTTTTACCAAAGCCGTAGGCATAATCCACTTGGGAACATCGCAATATGAAGCACAACTTATAATGAGACCCGCTTGCATCTGTGTCTCTATGTTAGAGAGCTTTAAAGCCATTTCAGACTATAGCTGCATTCCCTCTGCAGCATGTTATTGGCATTGCTTCCTGATGGCTTTTACTTCGACAGGAGGTCCTATTTAAAATGCATTACTGCACCTCAGTTAAGCACGGCAGATTGGCCCCACCAGACGAGTCCATAAAGCTATAGGCCCACATACTAGCACGGCAGCATTGACGCAAGCCCATTACATTCACCTAAGTTTTCCCTTCCCTTCACTCTGATCTTCTCCTTGTCTTTTCCAAACTGCCCTCCCACACTTGCCCCCACTAACGAGAGGCTAATCAGTCCTTTAATTAGCTTGATCAACTCATTTCACAACTCACTGTTCCTCAATGGGCCCATAGATTACACAGCAACAGGGCTAATGCAGAGGAGCCAGAGGGCTAATGAGAATTGTTCTCAGTCAGTCAGTAAGGTTCAGATCTGTTTTTCACAGTAACACTGAACTCTACTCTGGCGAAAGAAGCTTTCTCAGGGTGAAATGAATCATCTGCCCTAACCAACACTGGATAGAGGGAGAATCGCAGAGATGGCCCGTTTTTATGTCTCTTCGTATATGAAAGTGGAGTCTAAGTAGACTTTATACTATTCTCTGAGCCTTTCTCTGACAGTCAAGATGAGCTTTATTATTCCCTGCCATCTCATATCCCTCCCAGGAGAGGCTTTCTCTGTCCCTAGCTGGATATTTGCCATCTGCAGCTGGCCCTGAGAGAGAAAGCTTGCAGACACAGCAGACCCGAAGATTAGTCATGGGAAAAGTCAGCGCTGATATCTTTTCATTCATTGGACCCTCGCTTCCATCCTTCCAAATCGATTTCTTTCACTAATTGTTTGATAACTCAAGACCCTTTGAAGTTCTAGTCATTAGTCAGGGTTTAAATATATATCTGAAGAACTTTATACCTTGCAAATCAAATGTGAGATTGTGGCTACTGTGTAGCTGCCCGCTGAGTTCCTCAGGGGCCCAGATATGAAAAGCTCACACTAAATAGCATGACCTTGTATCTGAGGTTCTTCCACAGTCTACAAGCTTGCATATCTGTCGGTTTACTTATAGCTCTCCCTCGAGGACTTGAAAGAACCAGCTATTGGAGATTTAATGTGCATGGCCAGATTGGTATTTTAACCCTTGAACCTTGTGTTTTTAAGTTGTACAATTTGAACTGCAAATGTTCTTTCACCTTATGTCAGCAGTGTCTGGTCAAGATAAGCTTAAAAAACTGGGTGAAAGATATCAGACAGATTCAGGTTAGAGTACATTAAAAGTTTTCATATATTTCTCCTGGGGGCTGCTTGAAAAGGGCTAACATATTAACATGTTTTCTTCGTTCCTGGAATAGATTTTTACCATCATCTCCTTTTTATCTTCGTCACAGTTCCCCCATCTCCCATTGCTCCGCCCCAGCTGTTGAGAGCGGGCTCCACGTATTTGATCATTCAACTAAACACAAACTCCATTCTGGGCGATGGCCCCATCATCCGTCGGGAAATCGAATATCGGGCCAGCCAGGCACCTTGGTCGGAGATCCTTGGAGTAAACATGGTTACCTATAAGCTCTGGCACCTGGATCCAGATACAGAGTACCATATCAGTGTGCTGCTCACCCGGCCGGGCGAGGGTGGGACGGGGCCACCAGGACCACCCCTCATCAGCAGAACTAAATGTGCAGGTGAGTGACCAGAGAATGTCACATGCATTACGAAGTCCACTGAAAATTCCTGTCATATTTTGATGTTGGATGAGAATTTTTTGAGTTTATATTGAGAAGTCTTCAGTTGCTCTCCATTTGATCTTCTTGTAAAGCAAGAAACTTTTTTTTTTTAAGATTATGTAAAGTAAGTATTCATTTAAGTTCTCATTTAAACTCTCTATATACACACACACAAACACATCCACACACACATACAGTATATATAAATGTATTTTAGAATGTAAATGAATACATATTTTGCACTATTTATTTATTCAGAACAACTCTATACATACCCTATACCATAAACCTTAAACATTTCTTATCATATTCTAGACCAAGCCTACAAAAATGTGTGTGACATCAGCCATCAGAAACACACCATTAATGAACAGCGTGTGAATTTGGTCAAGTGTTTAATGCCGGTTCATAAAATATATCTGACTCAATTTTTGAAAAAGTGGACGATTAATTGGAACTTAAATTTTCTGAACCGAAACTGTGGGCATCTCTCCTGTGGCGCCTTCTTGTGCCTGTCAAAACAAACAGCAAGGGATCGGTAATGCATGGTTCTACCTGCAAATGACAGTCTCCACCACGTCCAGCTGTTTCAGTCCTGGAAAGGGTGTGATTAGGAAGATTGATCCTGTTTTTATCTGAGTGAAAACGAGAGTGAAAATGCAGGTTGAGAATTGGACCCAGACCTGGTCAACATAGTAATGGTCACCACTTTACATCACATCCTCTTCCAAACACACCAGCTATCATACAAATCACTACTTGCCTTTGTAAATGACACATCACAATCATTCCCAGCTTGTTCCTGAGACCAGACACCTACCATTCATCAGCAAGCAAGACGAAAAGAGGCAGCCAGGTGAAAAAGGGAGTGCAGAAAAGCATGACAACACAGGAGGCTTTAGAATGACATAGCAGTGAGAAAAGACATCAGCAGATAAGACGAGAGACTCGGAGCGAGAAAGATTCGTCTGTGAGTCACTTCCAGACACGGTTTTGTCTTAAACAGCTTTTGTCTCTAAAAGAAAGGCGGAGAAAATGAGGAGCAGACGTTCACGCTAAATATTTCCTACTGTTTCCATTTTCACTTCCACATTAAGTCTAGATTGAAATTCTTCTTTAAATGGAGTATTTGCATCATATTCCCAGTGGTGCCTCGCTGCACATGAATATTGGGGCTGTTTAAGCTGCTGTCATATTTGCTGAACTGTTGAAGATGTAATTTTGACTCAATAGAAGCACATCAGTGGGATTGGAAGTAAAATGAGGTTTTCCATACTCCGCTCATGCTCAAATCTCCTGTGTATTCTGGTGGCAACTGAATAGAAGTCGAAGATATAATTGAGTGCTAGGAGAAGTGTGCTAGTGGGAACGCCATGTTGTGTCAGAGGCTATGAAGTTTTGATTTGTTTGACAGCGCTTGCTCACACGCATACGCTGGTACGTTCGCTGTGATGACTTATTAATCACGGTTGAAAGGGGGTTAGCGTTTACAGTCATGTGACTCGATATTCAGATTAGCCTCCAGAGATATTAGAATATTAGGCTTAGCCGCTGCTGCAGGACAAGATGTTTGTTTTGTAACATCATCTACAATAGTTTTTATTCAAGATTTAATCTTTTACTGAATTTGATGGATTTATGGTTCTTTACTAAATGCATTAGCTTCAGCTATCAAGGGAGGGATATTTTATTCTTCAGAGGTCTGGTCATGGAGCTTTCAAGTATGTTTCACTTAAAGGGATAGTTCATCTATAAATGGACATTCTGTCTTCATTTACTCACCCTCATGTCGTTCTATACCTGAATTAATTGTTTTTTCTTCTGTGGAACAGAAAAGAAGATTTTTTTTTTTTTTTTTTTGTCAAGCAGTGAAAGTATTGGTTACTTGGGTATTATACAGCACCCCAAAACATCACAAACCCCCACTGGTCACATTTTCTCCCTGATTCTTTTTTTCTCTCGCTTTTTGGACAGAGAGAAGTGTCAGCTCATCTGTCTTCATCCAGCAGGTGAATCCACCTCCTCCATTACAAAGGTGACTGTAATCATCTTCTCTGGCTCCATATGAGCTGCACAAAATGGCCTCTATCCGGGGATGCCATTACCTCCTGTACACAGACCTGATGCTGACAATCTTCCCTGTTGATATATCCCTTTCTGGCATCCAACAAGATCTTGTTAGTTTATTTGTTTGTGTAGTTAGGCTTACCTTATATGGTTTCTCTCTCCTAGCAGCTTATTTTTATTTTGCATTTCACTGCAAGAACGTTAGATACTTCCAGGACCTTGGGTGACTTCTCCGCCAAAAAACTGGAAGAAAGTGAAATGAATGATGAGATGACTAGGTTGTTTCTGGCTGCAGCTGAAGATTGCATCCTGGTGCGCGTGGCTCTAGGTAGTGACCTACATAAAAATGATGAAAGCAGGCACAGTCCTGTGGGCACAGCCAGGGAACCGGTGGACATTTCGCCAAACACGGCCAGGTGTGCTTGATGAGCCGTTGTTGTGATTAGGAGCAGAACTTGATGTGAAGGAATGTTCCTCAGAGGAGAGGGAGATTAGAAAGGGAAAAAAGATGGAAGAATGGGACAAACATTGTACTTCTGCCACAGACTGGTTCACAGATGGACCTCCACCTGCTGCTGGGTCTCTTTAGGTGTTCACTGGAGTGAGTTACACTCCGGATTGTAATGACTTAAAGGTACAGTGCACCCAAAAATTGCATTTTTACTCACCTTTGTGACATTCCAAATTTGTATGACTTTTTCTTCTGCCAAACACAAAAGAAGACAGTTTTGTTTTATTGATTGATTGATTCATACAATAACAGTCATTGAGACATTTATTGTATGGCCAAAAAGAGTTAAAACATTTTTCAAAAAAATCTTTTGTGTTCTGCAGAAGAAAGTCAAAAATTCTCATCATTTACTCATCCTTGTGACATTCCAAACATGTTTGACTTTCTTTCTTGCATGAAATAAGGTGATGTTTTCAACAGCATACTGCTGTTTTCCCCATGCAATGAAAGTTGATAGTGATGAGTGCTGCAAAATTCCCAAAAGGGGCAAAAGCACAATAAAATCATTTTATGCTGTATATGTTTTCTGAATGGAGCTTTGTGTGAGGAACAGACCAAAAGACAGAGCACCAAGTTTGAAATCTCTGAAGGTTGAATAGGGTAAAAAAATATCAATAAATCATTATTTAAATTTCAGTCTGTTCCTCACACAAAACTATTGTATGTCTTCAGAAAACATTAAATATCCTGGACGAGTCATGAGTCAGGAATCCTTTTATGGCATTTTTATGGTGCTTTATAGTTCCTTCTCAAGCTTGACAACCATTGGTCACTATATACAATAAATTTCAAAAGTTGGGGGAAAATTTTTAAATTGATAAAAAAGGACAGAAAGAAAAGCCAATTATAATGTTACAAATGATTAATATTTCAAATAAATGCTGTTCTTTTTAACTTTCTATTCATCAAAGAATCCTGAAAAAAAAGTGTCATGGTTTTATCAAAAATATGCAGCTTAATTGTTTTCCACAATGATGGCAATTAGAATTGTTTCTTGAGCACCAAATCAACATAGAATGATTTCTGAAGGATCATGTGACCTTGAAGACTGAAGGAATGCCTGCTGTAATTTCAGATTGCCATTACAGGAATAAATTACATTCCAAAACATTAAAAGAGAACAGTTATTTTAAATTATTATAATATTTCACAATATTGTACAACTGCGCAAGTGATGCAAATAATTTCTGAGTGAACTATGCCTTTAATAAATGTCTTTAATAAGAGTAACATACAGCAGTTTATTCTTTCATGATTTTTATTCTCATAATTTAAAGTCAGATACGAATGCTCTTATGCACATTTGATTAAACCCACTCCCATCCATCTCAATATAAACGATTTTACCCCAAATATCACAGAATAATGTTTCCCATCCTTTTTCCTTTTACAAGACAACGACCAGAACTTCACACCCATTAGTTCACTGTATAACCTTAGTTCTCTCAGGACTACCTCATGTATCAACATTATCTAGAGTAATGGAACAGAAACTGGTCTTGTTTGGACTTCCAGCTGCCCATGAGATATTGACATGCTGCCCCAGGCCCCTGGCTGCTCTCTTTGGGTTCGGTCCCATCTCAGACGGGAGCCAAGGAGTGGGCGCTCGAAGCGCTGCTCTTGGCATCCAGACAAAGCCTTCAAACTAGGTTAAGGGAAGTAGGGTGACACAAAAGGCCCTTTTGAGCTCCTCAAAGAGCACAGTGTAGACTCTTGGATTGTTTTAAAGACGACACAAGCCAACAGCATCCCATTAATTTGCTTTTAACTAACAATCAATAGTTCCATTTAGAAGATCATCACTCTATTTTGGTCGTATTTATTGTGGAGGCAATTGGGACCTTTTGACATTCAATGTGTATTTTAGGAAACGAACGTCATTCATTCGTGTCGTTTTCAGGTCCACTAAGTGCTTCTGTTGATAAGAAATCCAATCGCACTGGAAGCTAATCTAAATGTAAATCTACAAATGAAACGAAATGTAAATCTAAATATAGACCTTAAGGAAATGTGTAGAGAGATGTGGCGAAAGCTCTCTGATGTGTGAGATATTTCAGGATTAACGGAGCTTAATGTTACGAGTGCATTTTTGCAAGAGAAGTGCTGAATTAGTATTCTGCGATCCATACACGTTCTCCTCGGAGGACTTCAAGACGAAATGTATTTCCTCTTATTCGCTGTCCTTACGGTCTTGGTGCATTAGCTACCTCACCTTACCTTTAGTAGTAATCCTAATTCTTAAGAGCATGTCATCTGAGCATCAGTTCGAGAGGAAAAATAAATTCCTTGAGCCGTGACCTCATACTTTTCACAGGAAGTGCGCACCTGACATCCCCTTTGTTGTACCTTCCCACTTGGGTCCATTAGTCATCAGGTCCCATTAAAAGAACAAAGAAATACAATACATTATGTGGAGATATATTTGACCAAAATGCATTGATTGTCTTAATAATGGATCGTGACAAATGCGCTCATTGATAGTGAGGCTGGATGTCCTTGGTTCAGCCTCCCTCGCTGTGAGAAACACTAAGGTTGCTGTGTGCCCTACAGACAGTAGCTTCCTCTTGTCTCTTTATATCACATACGCCAAAGGTGGTCGCTGATCTTTCTGCCCCCGGTAAATAAGAAAGTACGAACACAGATGTGAGTTATGCCAAAAATAGTTGGCCTAATGCAGCGACCTTGCACTAACGGTAAATGGCAGAGCTGAGTGTCCTTGAACGGGGCTCGTGGCCCCTGGACGAGGTGCAGGCAGATACTCGATTTGCTTAGCGACACGGAGGTGGCAAATGGCGGGAGAGAGAGTACAACCTGCAGCCTGTGGAATTAATTAACGTAATTTGGCATGAGTTGTGTCCTCATTAGCAGGTGGTCCGTCAACCTTTTTGACCGTGGTGGCGCCTCGTACCTGTAGTGGGTGGGGTAGGCGAGAAGTCTTGTGACCTGGTGATGTCCCCATGCAGATTCCCTGCATTTTTGGCTTATGTTAACAAAATGTTTCACCGTTTTCTATTCCAATAGAGCCCATGCGGGCGCTGCGTGGTCTTCGAGCCTCGGAGATCCAGTCCCGACAGCTGACCTTGCAGTGGGAGACGCCGGCCTTCAACCTGACCCGCTGCCACACGTATTCGGTCTCCTTGTGTTACCGCTACACGACTGCAGGGGGCGGCGGTGGGCACAACACCACGGTGAGAGAATGCCTGGCTGTGGAGCACAACACTTCACGCTTCACCCTCAGAGATCTGCCTCCTTTTCACACCATCCAAATACGCCTGGCACTCGCCAACACCGAGGGCAAGAAGGAAGGGAAGGAGGTCATGTTTCAAACTGAGGAGGACAGTGAGTAGCGGAGCTTTCAATGAATATTAATCTGAATATGTTACTTCTTGTATTTCTGTTGCAGAGTTGCCTGGGTTTCAAGAGTGGGGAAGCGCAGATGTCTCATGAATGACAAATTGTGTAACATTGTGTCACAAAATGTGATGATACTACTACAGACTACTACTAACAAGTAAAATAGACATTTCCAGGTTTCTCAGCAGCGGAAGTCGTCATAGTTGGGTTAACTTAGAGAGCAGTGAATGGGAGAGTACCATGAATATATTTTTTGCTTTCCCATTTGCTCAAATAGTAAAAGAAAAACTACATGATAGTGTTTTCATGACTTTCAAAAAAAGGAAAAAAAATTTTTTTACTGTCCCTCCCATAGATGCTGCATTAGAAACACCCTTGCATTTGCGTTAACTAGTTTTTTTGTAATTTGATGCAAAGGTGATATAATACAAAGTATAGTGTTATAAATGTACATACATTTAAAAATCAAAATATAAAAAACTCTAGAGGATTTACGATGCTGATAACCATTGAAACGCATCATCAGAGTATTGTGAAATGGGTCCATGATTGACCAAGTTCAGAACTACTTTTTTTTTTTTCACAAAATTTACAAATGGTAATAGGCCAAAGTCCTGTCCATTGTAGAGCTCGCCTCAAGTGCTCTTTCATCATTTAGAGAAATGAGGCTTTAAAACAAGACAAAGATAGTGATTGAAAGCCTATTTTCCAGTAAATAATCAAACAATTACCAATTAAAGTAAACTTAAAGTGTCTGCAAATATTTACTTTTACTAAAATACTCATAGGTAGATATATGTAGATGGATGGATGATGAATATGATAAGAATGGATGGAAAGAACAAAAAAGAAAAGGATGGATAGTAAGTAATGGTTGATAAAAAGTATAGATTCAAAGAAAAAAGTAAGGGCAGATAGAAGATTAATGGATAAATGGAAAGAAAGAAAGAAAGAAAGAAAGAAAGAATGGATAGATTGGTGGATGGATGAGAAAAGATGAATGGATTATTGCATAAAAATGAAAAGATGGATGG